>JAKSZP010017455.1:0-89109 GCA_022478985.1 Massospora cicadina
AGAAGGAACAGGTTTCTCCGCCGCTCCAGACTGTTCCTTGTCTAGGCAGCGAGCCCTTTTCCTGAATCCTTGGTGGCTGCTGTCTCCTTGGCCTGGACCACATTAATCTGGTCCTTCAGCTTTTTTCAGTGTACGGCGAAATGTCCTTTCCCACCACACTGATAGCAGACCTTCTCTTTCTTGCTTAGCCATCTGAATTCTTTGGGCTTATTTCCTGGCACAGTTCAATTGATAGCCTCCTTTGCTCCTTCATTTCCCTTTTTGGGATTCAGATTTTGTACCAAATTGGACTTGAAGCTCCTATTTGGGGCATCAAACGTCGCTCCCAAAATATTCAGGTTGTCTACCATTTATGAGGTAGTTATCTCCATTGCAAACATGGAAGACATATTATGATGCAAATCATGATAGGGCTGAAGGGCCACTTGCAAAGCGATTCTAGCTTTAAAGTCATCCAATACTTTTGCTCTGTCCAGGGTCTACGACTCCTGATAAAATTGATCTGCAAAGCTAGCAAGAGACTCATCTTTATAAAAAAATTCCAATAAATTCTTGCTTGCATTTCAACATGTGTGTCAGACTCCTGAACTCCTTCATGATGGCCGCCTTTGCCTCGGCATATGACCAGCTGTCCCCCTCCAGGTGGGGTAACACTAAGTTTTGACAGTCAGTGTCTAGACAGTTCATGACCATCAACGCCTTTTGGCGATCTCCATAGCCATTCATAGTCATGTTGAACAGTCATAAAAATGCTGGGGCATTATCCTGATAGAATGTTGGCAATTCCGGTGTTTCCCTAAATTCCTCTGAGTCATTTCTGGCTGATTATCTCAGTTCAGCTACTCAGCTAACTTGTGGAGTGACTTCAGGCATCATCTCCAATATGGCATTGAAAGCGGGCAGCATATTCCTCAGGGTAATCAACTTCCTAAGTATCATGTGAGGACTTCTCTCTTCAGCATTACTTGCCATATCAGGCTCACATGCACATCTGTGAGCTTGAAGTTCCTCCACTTGTTTGTTTAATTCTTGATATCTGCACCAAATTTCTTAAATAAATGCAATCCGCTTCTCACTCCATTTTCAGGTATAGGACCTCTCAAACAAGGTCCCCTTCTTTCTTCTTCAACAAGTTTACTTTGCCAAGTAACTCATTCCCGAAGCTGGCTACATTCTCACCCTTCCTCCACCTTGGCGACTCATTCCTCTAAGGCCACAAACTCCCAATGGTCCGCTGAGTTTAAGGCATTCTGGTTCACAGTGGCGATCATGGTCCACAGCTTGCATAGTTCTTCTTTGTACGATATTATAATAAATTTACACTCAACTACCCCTGTAGTGAGCACCAACTTGTAAAAATCTACTCTAGGTTGATTATTGGCTGGCAACCCAGTAACCTTTTTTACTGCACAGGTTCAATTTCCTCGTGTACTTTGTCATGTTGTGTAGAATATATTATGAATCTATAATAGTATGGAGACTATAATCAATAGTTGAAATTGAACTATTATTTGGCTCAACGCTTCAGCCAGTATTTCCAATTAAATACTCTATAAGTCGTACTCATAGGGACTCATTCCCTATACTCTTGTCCACCTGATCTTTGCTAAGATACCCCGGTGACAGTCTCTCTCAGCCTAACACACCGTTGGCAGCTATCCCTGATTGTGGTTTCTTCATCTCTAGATCCCCAATTGGATCTTTACTCTTCTCTCTGAGAGTCTTCCAATTGTTGCCTTATGCAATAATATCCTTGAGATAGAACGACACAATAGAAGCTGATAGTATAACTATACACCAAATTGATAATATTTACTGTAAAGTACTTGTTATCTTAAAACTAGGTCTTTTATTATAGTAAATCCTAGGGAATTATATAGTATGGGATTTGGCTGTCTAACCCTCAGTTGACACCTCTATGATGAAATGGCAGTTGTTGCTGTTGAATTACCCTCCCTCGTCTTGGCAGCAATAGTCCTCCCCATCCTGGCTAGGATTCTGTCATTGGACATCCTCAAGACCTCAAATGAAAAGAGTCAGAAAACGTTTCCCTAACATTTTCATCCTGATCCAAGCAAACCACCATAATTGGCTAGCGACCTGCTTAGGTAATGGGACTTATTACCCATTATGGCAGGTCACTCAACAACCAATCAATTTGCTAGTTGCAGGTGGCATCACTTGCCTTGCAACTTACTATTTATTCCCAATCAGTCAGTGATGAAACCTGACTAATCCTAATTGGTACACCTGATAGTTAATCACTATCAGATGCCCCTATTTCATCAGCAACTCCTCCCAATGAGATCTTAAGTATTAATCCGGATCAATCTCCAATGGATATAACCAAGTGAATATCTCAAAATCCCCCAAACGTAGTTCCTCCAAAACTCAAGCCAATCAATTTCTGATTCACTTCGCCTTAGGGAATTTTCCCCTACAATACCAGGTAATCTAGCAGGCTGGGAATATATGCAAAAATCCCAACAGCTGGCTACTCAACTGTGTACTAGATATAAAAGATATAGTTATATGGCTTGATTTAGCTCTCAAGTCTACTTCACAGATTCTGATGTATGCGTTGTAGAGAGTATTGATATAGTTGATAGTAATTAAATGGTTGGCAATAGTATGAAGACTATCACCCTAGTTGAGCTTTTAAGACCAGGTTAAGTATTATCTCTAATGCTAGATTAGTGATTGTCCTTCCAATCCCTGAAGTTACTTCTGAAAAGCAAGGAAACTTCTCCCTTTGACTATTCCTTATGGTGGAAATTAAACTACTATTAGGTTCAAAGGTTCTCTTCTTCTCTCTTAATGCAGGAGCATGCGAAGATCTTGATAAAAAATTGACAAAGGATATCTAAACTTCGAACTCTGGTCCCAAGAAAATATAACAATTGTATTCAGGCTAAATAAAGTATATGATTAACTAATTAACCTGATCTGCTTTATTGAAATAAAAAAAGGTAATTTACAGGTGAATTTGGGCGCCCAATACTTCTGTTGGTGCCTAATTGGAAATGGCATGCGTTGCCTTTGATTTACCCTTTAAAGTTGCACCCAGAGATGATCTTCCTCATCTGTTTAGTCAAATCTGCCACTTGCTAGAAGTGCACCTCTTTTTGGGTTGAAATAAAGAAATTGTCCCGCCTCATTTGCCCAACCCTGGCAAATTACCCTTATTAAGTTAGCAACCTTCTTAAGTAATGGGACCTTTTACCTTTTAAATGCATTTAGCGTTACCTAAAAGGTTAACTTGCAATTTGCTATCATTAGCGTCAACAACGCCCAGCAACTAATAAATCCCTTAGTTGATTGACAACAAACTCATATTGACTCTTACGCAATAATGAAATTATTAATATTAAGAAATTGATAATCAAATCACTTGCTTATTGCTGGGGACTAATCCATGATGAAACATTAGCAATCTGGCAGAATTGAACCCTGGCGGATATCTTAATATTCATTAGGGTATTTCACTGAACAATAGTTATCATATGAAATGATAACTACCACATCCACTAGAGAGTGTTGTCCTCTAGTGGTCAAGCAGAGGGTAATATAAATAAATTAATCTGGGCAATGTGGGCACACTAAAATCCCAACACATCCCTCCGCTTGACCAGATTATCCAGCATTGAGAGATTTTAAAGAGGAAGACGCCGCTTCATTTCTGTCCTGAATTTTCCAGCATGGTTTTAAAATTAATTTCTTTAACTCCATCTCCTTTTTTGCTCAATGTATCTCTGTGTGGTCCTTCTTATTATCGAATTTCCTCTTCATGTCCTTCTCACTGTCGCCTTCTTAGAGCGCAGTTCTATGGCCCCATGATGTACCAGAATTATTTCAGTCATTGGTGCCAATAATATATCTAAAAAGCCTGTATTTCCCAGGTTTGGCTTCTATAACCATAACTCATTTATAGAACATTTTTTGTTGTCTTCACTTTCTCCACATTTCCTGTACTCCCTTAGGCTGGGCTCTACATTTTCAATCAGAGCGGATCTTCTTCTACTCCTTTCTCCTCATGCTTCTACTTGGCAGGTCCAGTTTTAATCTGTGATGATAATACCAACAAGGGATGGGAACACCACCAGATGCTCTTAATAATGGCAAAATAATAATTGATAATTTTAAATAGTTTTCATTCTTTTAGTCTTATACTTTTTATGCTATGGTTTTTATATTACATTTTTTGTATTTTCTTTTTCAATGAGACTTAAATTATTATTAGTAGGTCCAGAGGTCCATCTGTTCTTTTCCATTACCCTGGTTCAATGTTTTTTTTGAACTTAACCAGCTATCATGGTTCATTGGTCCCCTCTAGGGACTTATCCAATACACTGGAACTTAACCTATTGTTTTTAGTTTCAGGGTCCCATGGAAACATTGCGATTATTTTTCCCTTTAGGCACTACTTCAAGTATTTAGTATAATCTCAGTTCATTATAAGACCATCTACAATTTTCTTTATTGTATAGGTATCTATCACCAACTTATCATTAATCTCAAATGGACCTGAACATAGAACCTTAATTCTCAACTAGTCACAATTTTAACAGGTCCTAATTTTTAATTCATCTTTTGACAGCTGGCACTTGATTCCTCTGATATCATATATGCGACTCTATCTCCAATTGCCAGTTCCATTTGATCATATTTATTATTTTATTTCATAAATTTTTTTCAGCCTTATTCACCATCACTAACCTTTTAATTAATTCTGCTGAAAAATCTGGAAATGATCCCTTAATTGCGCGTATTGATATGGCTATGTTAGCTTCATCCAAATCTGACTTTAGTTGTTTAATGTTTTTGAAATTTCTTGCCTTTTTCTTTAATTGACTAGTGCAAGGTTGAGCAACTTCCTCCACAATCTCTATATTGATCACCTTTATTTTCACTTTGCTCTCATGATAGCAATTATCTTTAGCATTTTATTTAACAAAAGGCTCCTCTCTTAGGTACTCCACATTTAAGATATAATTATTTACTTCATAAGAGAAGATATTTGGTGTAACAGGTTCCTTTTCAATTCTATATTATTTCACATTTAGCTGCTAAACCTTATCCAAAATCATGAAATGTTTCTTCCTTATCTTGAGGCAACACAAAATACACACCTCTTCTCTGCTTTTTCCTCAATTTTTGGTAACAAAAATTACAGTTGCACAATTCAATTGTAGTTTTTATGTTTATCTGTCCATTCTGCTCATTGAGTTTCTTCCACGTTAAATCTCAATTCTAATGATAATTATGTTCCTCCATAACGTTGTCCTTAAATTCTGCCATAGTTTGATCCTCATTAGCTAAAATTCCTGATCATATTGATTAGGCGCGTTCAATGTTAAACTTAATATCTTCATATATTCCACCATCTGCAATGCAGAAGTCTGATTTACAAGTGCCAATGCCATAGTTTGATTGTCAAAGATTTTCAATCTGCTACATCAGGGCTCTGCCAGTGTGCCAGGCCAAACAGTATGAGGACTGGTGGCCCTTGCTGTTTAGCTTTCATAGGCGTACAAACCCCCTACAAGTCACGTCCAACCCACCAACCTAGCAGACCAACAACTTCGCCTTAGCTCTATTGGCCCCTTTTGGGAGTTCACCGGTGGCCCTCAGCCCCCTTCCTGGGCAGCCCAACCCCTTGCTCCTTCTCCCTCATGATCAATCGCCAGGCCCTCCTGGGTGTGCACTGGTAAGTCCATCCTCCATCCTGGGGGACATGTCTCCCTAACTACACCTTTCTCACGGCTGACGGTCATTAGCCCATCATTGTTGGTGGATGATTTGCCAGGTTACCATTGAGGGTTTCTTGTAAGGCTAAGATATGGGAGCTGGCAGCGTCATCCACTCCAAGCGCGTCACCCTGCACCTGTCTTGTGGATCTCCTGTCACATATTCTACCATCAATCGCTTTCACTAGTTCAATAATAATAAGATGGCATAAAAAGAGATCTTTATTATGAGGGAACTACAACTATCTATACTAGGCTACTTCACCTATTCAAATCTCATTAGCTTCCAATGCCAAAAACATCAACTAATCGTCTTCTGTAGCTAAGCCTCATTTCCTCATAATTTGTCCTATCCAAACGCCAAGTATTAATTTAAATTATCCTCAGCATCAGTTGCTAGTCTATCTTATATAAAATACTATTGTAAAACTTTTTAATTATCATTCACATCAGTCACCAGTATTTAGAATCAGAGATGGTTTAATCACTCTTGCTTGCTCACATAACAAAACTTCAGCATTCTGCCAGCATAATAATTATCCTCAGCATAGGTTGCCAGCTAATCCCTAAATGACTAACTGATTTGATCTTCCTTGGCATTAGTCGCCAATAATCCTAGTAATCTATTATCAAATTGGCATTTTGACATTAAACCTTCATTAGATAAACTCTTCATTTATCCATGATGCAAGTTGGTAGAAAGTTCCCTTAATTAAATACTAATATTTAATAGATCATCCTTAGCCTTAGTTGCTGGTGATTAGAACACTAATTATTGCTGTTGGTAATTGGCCTTGACAAATCCAGCGCCAGCAGAACCATTAAAATAGCTCAACCTGACTAAAAAGGGAGCAAAATGGGTACTTTTATCATTAATAACATTGAAACTAGGTAATTGATCATTCTTCTGAGACTGACCAAACTTGACCCTAATTTTGGAAACTAGGGGAGGTGTCCATCTGATTAATTTTCTGAAAGTTTCCACTCTCTCCAGATGGTATTCTTACAGCGCAGTTCCACATATACGGTAGGCCAAAATCACCTTAGCGCCCCTCCTCCAAGAGGCGCTGAGACTAAGTATGTGCTTTCACTACCTCTTAACCATACCTCCAACTATTTGAGCAGCACACCATCGGAACACCCTGTAGTGAGAACCAATGGCACAAATTTTGAATCTGCTACATCAGGGCTCTGCCAGTATGCCAGGCCAAACAGTATGAGGACTGCTGACCTTTGCTGTTTCTCTTTCATAGGTGTACCAACCACTTGTCAGAAAATTAAACCGGATGGATTCCTCCCTTTGTTTCCAAAATTAGGGTTAATTTGGCCAATCCTGGTGGTATGATCAATTACTTAGTTTATATGATATTAATGATAAAAATACCCATTTGTGCTCCCCTTTTAGTTGGGTTGAGCTATTTCAATGGTCCGCCGAGGCTATTTGTCAAGACCAATCCCCAAAAGCATAATTAGTGTTTTGATTACCAGAAACTAAGGCTGAGGTTGATCTATTAATTATTGATATCAAATTAAGGGGGTTTGCTGGTAACTTACGCTGAGGATAAAAAGAAAGCTTAATATTGATGAAGGTTCATTGGTGGAATGCTAATTTGATGTTAGGTTATCAGGATCATTGGCAACTAATACCAAGGATGATCCAAATAGTTAGTCATTTAGGAATTATCCAGCGATTTATGCTGATAAAAATTGTTCCGTGGCGAAATTTCAAAGTATCCATTATGTGAGCGAGCAAGAGTGATTCTACCGCCTCTAATTCTGAATACCAGTGACTGATGCCAAGGATATTTAATAATGTTTTATGATAGTATATTTTATAGGACTGACGGTGACTGATGCTGAGGATAATTTGAATTAGTATTTGGCATTTGATAAGAACAGATGTTGGGTTTTTGCCTACCTTTCCTGCTTACTATATTATCTGTTGGTTCTCCTAGGGGATAAGTCCCACTAGCAAATGAATTGGATAATAGATGATTTTGCTTTTGGCTTAACAATGTCCACGAATTTTTGGGTGATTCGCCAGGTTCATATCCATCTGGAATCAGTCTTTGCAAATGACAAAGATCTCATTGGGCAGAGTTGCTGACAAATCAAGGCATCTGATATTTGATTGTTGATTAACTAAAATGTGCACCTATTAAGACCAGATGAGTTTCATCACCAATTGATTGTGAATTTAATCAGTAGTTGTGAGGTGAGTTATACCGCCTGCACTATCAAGTTGATCTGTTAGTTTATTACCTGCTATGATGGGTAAAGAGTCCCATTACATAAACAGAAAACTAGCCAATGTGGTTGATTTTATGTGATTGAGCGGAGATGTTAGGGACACGTTATCTGGAACATTCCATTTCAGGTCTCTAGGATGTCTGATGGAGGATCCTTAGACTGATGGAGAAGACCATTAATGGAAGAGACTTCAAAGGGAAATTCAACAGCAATGGCTACCGTTTTCTTACTGAGGCGCCAGCTGAGTTGTTGGGTGCCAAATTCTCCTATAAATTTCCTAGCATTTTATGATAATCAAGCATATTGCAAATTATATTCTAGATTGTCTAAATTCTATTCATCTTCAAATTATTATTGTTGTAGAACAATTATTGTTGACTCTTTTGTGTGATTAAGAGTAAGTTTAAGATACTCTTATAAGAGAAGCAAACCTAATCCGCCAGATCTCCGCTAACTCAGTGTGATGGAAACTAAGGTTGGGAACCTCTGAATCTGAAAGTGGATTAAGTTCAGCTAGGATAAAGAAGAAGTACATAACTGTCAACATAATCAGCATTTAGTAGATCATTCCAAGTTAGCGTTGAAATATTAACAATTAGGTTTATTATTCGACTATGAATAATAATAGCGTTCATACTATTATTGCCCATATATCTATTGCTATCAAGCAACGCAAATCATGCACATATTCAAGCCAGTGCAGTTAGTTTCTGGAGACGATCATCAACAAAGCCAAATTCTAACAATTGGTGCTCACTACAGGGGGTATTTGAGTAAGGTAAACCAATCCACGGTGTCATATAAGGACGATTTAAGAAAGCTATAAACGGGATTAGAAACTGTCAATAATAAAGCCTTTAATTCAGCCAATCATATAGAATTTAGTACTCTGGAGGAGAGAGTCACTAAAATCGAGGAAGGAGTATAAGAAGTTTCAAACTTTATCAATGAGCTACTTGGAAAAAACGTCCATAAAAAAAGAAGGAGATTTTATCAGAGAGGTTTTATTCCTGAAAATGAAATGTGAAGCAGATTGCATTCAATTTTACTCACTCAGCTCAGAAATGGACCATCTAGTGAAAAAAATTGATATACTGAAGAATCAGAAATGCGAATGCAATCCTATGAAGCAAATGACGCCAAAGAAAATACTCTAAGAACTCCAGTTTGGAAGTCAGTAGCTCCTAGAGATATGCTGACTGCAGCTGCTACCATTTTTGTGATGACTCCTGAGATTACTCCTCTAGTCAGTCAGGTAGCTAAGCTGCGAGAGAAAGCTAGAGAAAGTCTAGAGGAGCTTAAAGCCACGCCAAAACTACCCACTTTTCATTGGGATAACGCTCCTGCATTCTTCCGCCTGTTCAACATGATTATGTTTGGGTGTTGCAATAGACAAAAATCTTTGACAGTCGTGAACTGCTCAGATACTTGTTGAAGTTTTGGCATGCTTTAGATGGGCTGGTTCTTCTTTGGAGAAAAGTTGGAGTTTTGGGCGCTTATTGTATGGAGACAATGAAACAGAAGGAGCATTAAGATATAAACTCCTTATAAATGACACTTTGAGGCTGTGTTCTTCTGTCATTTAGTGTACGATGGCTCACTGCCCTGATCTTCCTGATCTCAATTAATTTCGTGACTTAATACAACAGAAAAGTATTAAATGCAAAAATCCTTTATATTAAACTATTAACTTGTGGTGCCAAAGATTGTGTTTTATCTGCATGAAATTAGGGATAATTAAGTTTTAATGTTAACCACACCTCACCATGACACCTCGCCCCTCATTGGCACTTAGCCAGTGGATCACAATGAAGACTTCAGAGGGTCTATGAACTATGAGGCTCTGCAGTAACTCAGCTTGGTCTCATGTTCATTGTCTAACTGATAATCATTTTAAAGTAGCGTTTTCTTTAATGCATCTGAAAATAGCTAAAACGTCACTCCTCTCAAGCAAAAATAGATCATACCAAGGCGATTTATATCAATAGTTAATTAATTTGACCAAAAACTTGATTGATATTAAAAACTAATTTTGATGTAGACCAACAAAGCCCACGAGCCCAGTCCATTAAGTCAACCATTACTAAGTCTGACTTAACCAACAAAGTCCTCAGGCAATGTTATCTAGACGAATACTATTAATTGGAATCGCCAAGCCATGGATCCCAACTTTGCATATACTTGGGATATTTCTGATTTATAATCATTGAAATCTTTGATGTAATCCATAAAAATTGTCATAAGCTAGTATTATGTCCCTATTAAATTAGCCAACAATTAGGTCCAGTCAACTGCTCAACACTTCCCCTGCCTTGAATGAATAAAAGCGGAGGGTACCCTTCTTTCTGGGTCAAAATGTCCAATTTCTTATGATCTTCAAAATATGAGCTCTATGTCAATAGCCTTTCAGCCTCAAATAAGTGGGTCTTCTTAAAACTTAGCACTTTATTGCGGCGTGCTATGGTCAACTAGGGCATTTTGCCTTTGATCTCTCAAGCTGGTTCAACCAACTATGCTTTAATGGTTCCCAAAAGTTCAACTTTACATCCTGCAACGACTTCAAAAATTGTCAATGAACCCAAACAGGCACCTTGGCTTCGAGTTCTGCCCAACAAACATCCAGATGGGTCAAGCGTTATCCTCCCTCAACTGTCTTCTTAACTCTTCATGCTTCTAGAGCCAGTCAGCCAAAAAACCCCTCATTTAGCATCAATTCGCTTTAGATGGGGATAACCTTCTCAACTTATTATTCTCTATTTTTCAAGTCTTCCCTTCTTCAAGCCTTAGCTTTTCCCTTTGCACAGGCAGTGTGGCTTTGTCAGGTTCTTGACTTGATTCAATGATGGAACTGGTGGAAATCTACTTGTCATCCGCACTTTCCTTTAAGCCTAAAGTTGCCCCATTTGATATTTCTGGGACTGATCAGGACCTTTTTTGCTTCCTTGGTGGCTAGGCTTTGGTGCACTCCCACAGCAGTCCATACTAATATTCACGTCCCGTTGGGCCTCAAAAGTCAAGTTTAAAAGATCAGTGCATCCTTGTAATATACCAAGCCTGTTAACTTTTTGGTGGATATATCTTGTTTCTTCCAAATGAGTCAAAATTGAAGGGTTTAGCCCACTGAGCAACAGCCAAACAATATGAAGATTGTTGGCCCATCAATTTAAACGTAATAAACTTATATAAAAATATGAGGCGATCGCCCCAGCTTCACTACTTTTATTTTAGTATATTCTAACTGGCAGACCCTTTCTGCTTAAGATAACCACTTACTTCTACTCATTTCTTTTTTCTTTCTCTCTTTTCTTTTTCTAAAAAAACCTCCTTACTTCTTTCTCCCGCTCAACCCTTAACCCTCAGTATTCCTCAACTGATTTGACATATTTTGCTTAGTCAATATCAATTTGCTATCAATGTAAAATTCGTTGGATCATCAAGGCTTCAACAGAAATTTTTGATTACCAAACCTTAATTGATTTGATCAATAAACCTCACATTGCTTTAACTTATTACTCGCCCTTGGAGCTTGCTTCACATCTAATTATGATTCACCAGAACACTAGCTTATCGCCCAGTCATATTGAAATCTTGACATTACCCTCCCCTTGATTGGACAATAAGCGCCTATTTCTTGTAGGGCCAAAGGAACTTCGCGTGTACTCAGTTGATTATCTGACCACCCATGGGTTCCTTAATGGTGTAGGCATCAGCCCCGGTCTTCTCAATGATCTCAAATGGTCCGCTCCATACGCTGTCAAGCTTGTTCCTTCTTCCAAACCCATGTTGGTCATAAAACAGGACCAATTCCCCTACCCCAAACTGTGGAAGACTGCTGCATCTACATTGACCAGCCGCATGATCCTGAATCTTTTTGGCAAGGCTAGTGGAATATGACTCAGTTTAGAGTTTAATCAGCGTGTTTGTTAAGGTAGACAAATAGCGGTGGGGTTTGACTCTGCCGGTATCCTTCACACAGGAGTAAAGCAATGCAGGCAGCGCTGGATGTCATCCATAGAGCAATTGAAATGGACTCTTACCAGCTGCTGAGTGGTAGCTAATATTGTACGCAAATACAGCGGTGGATAAAAGGGTGCTCCAGTCTGACAGCCGCTCATTTACAAGCTTGTGTAGAATATTTATCAAGGTCCCATTGACCCATTCCACCATACCGTTAGATTAAGGGTGGTAGGGGGTAGTTAAGACCCCGCGGATTGCCATGAGCTCGTTCAACTTGGCTAGTATGTGTGATGTGAAATTGGTTCCGTTGTCCATTAGGATAAACTGCAGACAACCATGGCGCTGTATGACACACTTCAGGATAAACTTGGCGGTAGTGACAGCCCCAAATCCTTGATAGCCCTTGCTTCCACCCATCTAGTCAAATGATCGATGGCAACTAGTATATATTTGGAGCAGTTTGCGCCAGTCAGAAGAGGCCCCACTACGTCTAATGAAACTGTATGCCATGCAAATTGAGGCTTACTAGCTGGTAGGTGGTCTTTCGATGGAATGGTTTCTCCACTTGGCACTGATGGCAACAACCAACTGTCTCAAGCACATCGTAGTGCATACTCTCCCAATAGTAGTGGGATTACAAGAGCTCCAGCATCTTTTTAAACCTTTATACCTACCGCCCTATGGGCATCCATAATTATCACAGGCCTGGCAGAGGATTTTGGGAAACTCAGCATCGATTCCCCCATCCATTTATATAATTCTCATTGCGCAAGAAGGTATCCTGCCTAAGCCCATCTAGCACTTTGATCACGGGCAGTGGCTCATCATGATATTTGCCTACAATCATTTTTTTGTACATTATTTCTGCCACATCTGCTGTAATGGCGACCGTGGGTAATTGGGAAAGACAGTCCGCATTCTGATGCTTCTCCCCTGGCTGATGCATGATCTCAAAATCATATGCTTGGAGTTTCAAAGCCCATCATGCAAGCCGCCCTTCAGGTTCCCGCAGATTCTGTAGCCAGCATAAGGAGGCATGATCCATTACCACTTTGAATTTCATCCCATGGAGGTAGAACCAGATTTGCTTATATGCATAGATTACCGCTAAACACTCCCGCTCAGTCACAGTTTAATTCCGTTCAGGGCCAGTTAAACTGCAGCTGCAATATGCAATGGGGTGCTCCACACCGTCATCATCTTTTTGGGATAACAGCCCCTACAGTGGAAAGCGAAGCGTCTGTTTGCACAAAAAAATTCCATTTAAAATTGGGGTATTGCAAAACAGGCGCACTAGCCAACGTGGTTCGTAATACATCAAAAGCAGTTTGACATCAATCCGTCCAGTTGAGGGCAGCGTTTTTCTTAAGTAGCTCAAAGAGTGGAGCCCAGATACAGCTGAAGTTGGGAATGAACTGCCAGTAGTAACCGACCATCCCCAAGAACACCCGGATATCCCACTTATTGCTTGGCTGAGTCATCTTGCAGATGGCTTCCACCTTGGCTGGCTGATGACTAAGCCTTTGAAGTCTACCACAAAACCGAGGTATCTCAATTGTTCCTTAAAAAGTGGCACTTTTGGGGCTTAATCTTGATATTAGCATCAGCTAGGCGGCGGAATACTTGCTCCAGGTGTCCAAGATGCTCCGTGAACATCCACAAAAATATGTTGATATCGTCAAGGTAGACAAGAATGCAAGACAGCTTTATATCACCCAAAATAGTGTCCATAGCCCGCTGGAACGTAGCAGGGGCGTTGCACAAACCCTATGGCATACGTGTAGGCTGGAACAATCCCTTTGAGGTAATTATAGCTCACTTTTCTTGTTCCGCCGCTGGCAACTCATTCTTCCAGTACTCTGATATCAAGTCCATAGCAGATAAATACTTGGCCCCACCTAACCGTTCCAAAGCATCATTGATTCTCTGAAGCGGGTATGATTTTTTTTGTAATGCTGTTAAGCTTCTGATAATCAATTACTACTCGATTGGAGCCATCTTTCTTTTTGACAATGAGCACCAAAGATGCCCAGGGACTCTTTGACAGCTCCAACATTCCCTGCTACACTAATGTATCAATTTCTGCAGATACAACTTAATCTGCTGCCTTTGAGCATTAGATAGGTCATGACCTGATAGGGGGTGGTCTCCCGTGTCCACCCAATGCATGACCCCATGAGTGCAACCCAAGTTGTGATCATCAGTTGCAAAAATGCTGTGATACTTCTCAAACAGATTCATTACCCTGTCCTTATGATCCTCCAATAGACCAGTTAGCGCCTCCTGCGGAACCACCATCATTACGCTGAAGGTGGTATGTCAAGGCAAGCCAAGATCTTCCCAAGAACTGAAGTCATGTACCTGTTGGACCTCATCATTAGGGATCAGGTGCAGGTAAGCCACCACCTTGTGCCGCTGAACCTTCATCACCTCCTTCTGTAGATTCGCTATCAACACCTTCACTTCCACCTGCCCTGGTAACATTAACTCAGGAGCCACATGAGGTTTGAGGCGCGATTGTTGATAGGGCCCCATGAACTCTCCGTACAGACCTTCTGGTATATCAATTTTGAGTTCTGTCCTAATTATAACTTGGTTCAGAAGGGATAGTCAAAGCATGTGCGGCTCATAGCAGAATCCCTTTATACTCATAAATCTGGTTTAGAAGCATTCAGGTCTTCCATTTCATCTGCCAATATTTCACAGGAATCACACCATCACTATAGGCAAGGTTAATTTGAACAGAGCGGATGGTCATCTGGGACTCCACTGGAAGTAAAATAGATGGTGATCCGTTGTCCCAGGATACTGATTGTTTTGTCCGCCATATTAACCACAGCCCTAAAGTGCCGCATAAATGCAGCACCAATCAACATGTCATAGTGGTCATTAGGCAACACCACTTCTGGAGCGGATGCGCCAGCTGACATGAACCTCAAAGGCAATGAGCTATATGTGCCTTCTGACACAGTACTCTGTGCCCCTGCAGTCCTATACACTACTTGGTGGTCCACATCTGGCTTCAGTGGAAGCTTAGTCACAAGCTTGATGGATATTATATTGACAGGAGCGCCTGTATCAATAATCGCCCAAATTTTAGTATTCTGTACAAATATGTCACAGTATATGCATTCCAAATAATAAAAAACCCTTGGGTTTGTTACATAAACATCCAAAGGCGTTTGTTTATCCAGAAAAGTGATTATACTGGCCCCAACATGAGGATACTCTTGGGAAATCTTTACAACTGGAATAACCACCTCCACTCCCTTCAAAGTGGCGACATATACAGAGGGTTCACCGTCAACTGTACCATTCCGCTCAAGGATTTGCCAGGCGTATGGCTTATGCACATCTTGTCGGAACCTCATGTCTGCATTATTGGGGTCTCTTCCCCAGCTGGAGGCCAAGAGATGGTAAGGGATCTATTGATATAGTAAATCCTCAGAGTGTGCCCCAGGCCTGACACAAAGTGATTCATGATAAACATAAGGGATAATTACATTTGAATCAGCAGAAGCAGAGCGTCCCATCTCTACTCCGCTTGCCCTTTTCCCTGTTCATTTGGGACAACGGATACTGCGTGGACCATTGGTTTGACCTGACAACTAACCGCACAATGGTCTATCTGGCCACATGAAAACAAGCGTTTGGAAGTGGCACTCATCTCTGAATCACCCCTGAAGGATTAGGTCTACTAGTAAACCACGGGCTATTATGTGCCCAAGGATTAGCGGGTTGATCATAATAGGGACGGAAAGGACCCTCCCATGAGTAAAGTGACTGAGGAGAAACCCACGTATTGCCCCCATATTGTTGAGATCCTTAATATAGCGGAATTTTAGTGGAAAATGCAGGATCCTTCCGCTCCACGTTGGGAGCACTGAAGGTGATGAATAGACGGCGTAGATGATGGATAGTTTTAAGTAACTCCGCATCCTCCTGAAAAAATTGTATGCCATAGCATTATGTAATTCACAATAGGGCTTGATAGCCGCCATCACCGCTATGCCCATCTTCTCATTATATAAGACATTCGCACCCAACAACACATGAGCCTCATTAGTGAACCGCTCTGCAAACTGTATTAAAGACTCATTTTTTTGAAATGATATTGTTAAAAAGGTCTGCCTTGCGCTGAGCCATTTTCGCTTTTCCCCAAACAGGCGAATTACAGTTTCCTTCACCTCTTGGTAAGCTACAGTACTATTTTTAAGATAACATGTAACTTGATCAGCACTTTAAACATCCAATGTGGATAACAATAGTTTAGCTTTCTGCCATTGGAAGCTTTCTCTATGGCAAACTCAATCCACTTGAAGAACCCATGTATGTTACCATCACGGTTAAATGGGGGCAGCCTGTCACTGCAGATTTCCTTTTCCATAACAACCTTATCTAATTTATACTCTGCAAACTCTAGCCGCTTCGTCATGCTGCTCAAAAGTTGGCGAGTTGGTTGGCATGGTCACCTACCAGGAGCAGTTAGTAGAAGGCATGGTTGAGCTGCTCAGTAATAGTCTTATTCTCATGAAACAGTACTTTTTGCGCCTGAAGTAGGGTATCCAAAGCAAGCTTCATATCCCATGGTGAGATGATTCAATCAGTGGGGGTAGTACCCCATCAAAGCGAGCTGGTTGCGCCATAGGTGCAATTGATAAATTGTTTATTAGCTGATGAATGGGCCCCCTGTAGTGAGCACCACTGTTAACTTTTTGGTGGATATAGATTATTTCCGCTGACCAAGTCGCGCAGGGTTTAGCCCATTGAGCAACGGCCAAATGATGTGGAGATCGTTGGCCCCTCAATTTAAACGTAATAAACTTATATAAAAATATGATTCAATCGCCCCAGCTTCACTACTTTTATTTTAGTATATTCTAACTGGTAGACCCTCTCTGCTTACGCTAACCACTTACTCCTACTCACTTCTTTTTTCTTCCTCTCTTTTCTTCTTCTAAAAAAACCTCCTTACTTCTTTCTCCCGCTCAACCCTTAACCCTCAGTATTCCTCAACGGATTTGACACATTTTGCTTAGTCAATATCAATCTTCTATCAATGTAAAATTCGTTTAATCAAGGCTTCAACAAATTTCCTTGAATACTGAACCTTAATTAATTTTATTGATACTCCTTGCATTGCTTTAACCTATTACTCGCCCTCGGAGCTTGCTTTGCATCTAATTATGATTCACCAAAACACTAGTTTATCACCCAGTCATATTGAAATCTCAACAAAGCCTCTTGTAAAAGCCTGGTGATAAGGCTTCCTGAAAAATTCATCCCTCAGATGGCTCTACTTGGCATGTTCGTTCACTTCACTACTTCCTCGCTTTCTCACTGAGACCATGCCTGAAATGTTCAGGGTTTTAAGTGAGGCCTGTTCTCAGATGTTTTGCGTAAAAGGGTTCTTCCCCCAATCTACCCTTATCTTGAAAGCTTTCTTGTAACTGCATCTTCCTTTCTGTGGCATTTTCACCAGAGTCAAACTTCTCTCACCTGTTCAAAGTTCCTCCCAATAGTTGTTTCCTTTAGTTTAAAGGCCTTTCCTAAGCTGAAAAAGCCAGCGTTCCTGGTGCCAAGCCTTTATATGTTTGGCGCATCTCCAAGAGGGTCTTAATAGTTGAAACTTGTATGAGATTTGCATATCTCCTACACTGCTACAGGCTTCCCTGGTTTGTTCTCACTCTCCTCCCCTCCCAAAGAAAGGTCATCCAGCCCCAGTGGTAATGAGGCCTTGGAAGTTATGAAATAAACTTTTATATTCTTAATTGTTATATTCTTATCTTTTATTTTAGTTTATCAAGTTTTTTCTTTTGGTATTATTTATTTATAATATGGATGAAGGAACTTAGCATAAACTCAATTCACAACCCAGCCTCCTTGATCCTTAATGGTATATAAATCTTCAGACAATTTCTCCAATATAGTAAATGGACCTTTCCAAAGTGAGGCCAGCTTGTGCGTGCGTCCTGCGCTATGAGTGTCACAATATACTACTAAATCTACTTCCTGGAACTTAAACAAAGTAGCTCATTTAGCATCATCATAATTCTTCTGGCTGGTTTTTCAATTAATCATGTTCTGATAAGCTTTAGAATGTAACTAGATTAAGGGCTTCGCCAGTTGCTTGACATAACTCTATGGTCCAATTGCCTCAGTTGAATTGAGTACCAAATATAATAATGGAGCTAGAGCGGGCTTTCTACCATACAGAAGTCAAAACGGAGAGTGGCCCATGCTGCTGTGATGTTCAATATTGTACGAAAATACCATAGCACTTATAAAAGTAACTCATTGTGAATACTCTGTGGCTGCGTTTTTGTGCAATATGCTAACTAGAGTGCCATTCACTCGAAATACTATCCATTAGTCCCAGGATGGTATGGTGTTGACAACGCTCCTTTGATGGACATCAACTCATTTAGATGTTGCACCATCTAGGCAGTAAGATTTGTGCTGGTATCCATCAAGATCTTCTGGGGGCATCAATGCTTATAAATAATACAGTCCATAATAAACTTGGCAGTAGTCAAGGACCCAACATCTTTAATTGCTTTTGCTTTCACCCATTTTGTCAGATGGTTGATAGCAAAAATTATGTATTTGTTTCCTAGGTTACTCACAAGTAAAGGGCTGACTACATCAATTGACAAGGTATGCAAGGCCCAGTCAAATTGATCGATTAATATTTCACATTTGACTTCATAGGCTTCGTGATTTGGCATGAATGGCATTTATTGAGTATATCTTGGATATCAGATAGCGTGGAATCCCAGTAATAACTAGATCAGATTAATTATAGCGTTTTGGTCAGTCCTCAGTGCCTGACAGCCTTTTGGGCTTGTGTGATAATTCTCCATTTGTTCTGAAGGTTTTGGGAAATTCTCCGCTGCCCTCAGGATTATGCTTGTATAAAACTCAATTTGATATTTGGAGTTGGTTAATGCTTTCTTGATCGCCTTTTGTACTTCAGGCAACATGTCCCATATTTTCAAGTAATCATTTTTTCATAAATCTCTTGGCCAAACTGCTCAGGATGGCTACAATAGGAAGCTGTGATAGTTTATCTGCATTTTGATGGGCTGCTCTAGCTCTATGAATAATTTAATAGTTTTAAGACTGTAATTTCAGAGCCCAGCTGGGCTAACCGTCCCTCAGGCTTCTTGATATCGTGGAGCCATTGTAATGAGCTGTGATCTGTCACTACTTGAAACTTGTGCCATGAATGTACACCCAAAATTGTTTACTTTCATAGATGACAGCCAAACAATCTTGCTTGGTCACCATAAAAATATGCACATGCTTATTTAACATCCTGATGCAATAAGTGACCGGATGCTCCTCATCATCTACAACGTGGAATAGCACACCCCCCATTGCGGTCAAAGAGGCGTCAGTTTGTATGATATAAAACCTGCTGAAATCTGGATACTGGAGGACAGGCGCCGTGCTCATTGTGGTTTTCAAAGCCTCAAAGGCTTGCTGGCACTCGTCTGCCCAGCAAATTGAACTCCTCCTTGTAGTAAATAGAATAGGGGCTCAGCAATCCTCGCAAACCCTTCTATAAATCTTTGATAATATCCTACCATGCCTAAGAATACCTGAACATCCCTCATAGTCATCAGAGCTTGCATATTATTATTTGCCTCCACCTTTTGAGGTTGAGGCCACAAGCCTTTGGAATCAATGACGAACCTGAGTTATTTCAATTGTTCTGTAAAGAATTGGCATTTTTTAGGTTTTATCTTAAGATTGGCCTTCAACAGCCATTTAAATACTTGTTCAAGATTCTCCATATGTTCAAAAACGTTCACAAAAAGACATTGATATCATCCAGGTACACAAGTACGCAGGATAATATAAGGTCCCCCCAAAATTGTGTCCATTGCCCACTGAAAGGTCACCGGTGCATTGCACAGAACCTGTGGCATTCGTGTCAGTTGAAACAGCCCTTGCAAAACAATCATCGCATACTTCTCCTGCATCTTGGCAGTTCAATTTGCCATTATTTAAAGATAAGGTCCATTGCAGTAAAATATTCTGTCCCTCCCAGACGGTCCAGGGCATTGTCAATTCTGGGCAACAGATATGAATCTTTCAAATAATGGCAATGAGGTGACAAAAGTGATTAAAACTCAATTGCTGCCATCTTTTTTCTTCATGATTAAAACTGGGCTGGCCCGCAGGCTTTTTGTGGCAAAACCATTACACTTTTCAGCAATTTGTCTAGTTCTTCTCCAACTACTTCGTTTCTAGCCTGGGACGCTGGATTAGCCTCATTATGATAGGAACATAGTCTCCAGTATCAACGAAATGCTGTACTCCTTTTGCACAACCTAAATATTGGTCATTTTTGGTGAAAATTTCGGAGTATTGTTAAAAAAACCAGTGCTTCATCCTTCTGCTGTTCTAATGATCCAGTAAACAAGTCTTGAAGAATTACAGTATGTGCTCAAGGCCCTCAGTTGGTAAACTAAGCTCAGATAAATTGCCAAATATGACAGCTGCTTTTAACTCGTCCCTTAGAATTAGATGCACTAATGCAACTACTTGATATCATTTGACCTTAATAATTTACTGGTCAAATTTGCTAATAAGACATCAATTTCCCTGTGCCCTGGTATAAGTATTCCAGGTGCTACACCAGGTTCCATTTGAGAATGATTTCAAGGGGGTACAACCTCCCCATATAATCCTTCTGGAGTAACCAGAGGAGTCCCAGTCCTCATAACCAGTTGATGGCCTGGAGCTATTGTCACATCCTTATTCACCTGTAGAGGTATTCCTCAATTTTTGTTTATGGCAGTTGGCATGGGGTAGCTTTGATTTCCCCGCTGAATATATTCTACTGGTATTATCACATTGGCATAAGATATATTAATTAAGTTTTTGCAATGCTAGTGAGCTTTGTATTGTCACAAGAGTATTAAATCAGAAGTGATTGGCTCAATATCATCAAGACGTTTTCTTAAAATTGCATGAGATCTCATAGGTCCTTAGAAATTTAGTTCAAAATATTATGTCTTAATTGGCATTGGGGAGCACTATTGCGGGTGCAACTACTATCAAAGTTCCAAATCGCAGTGGCAAGGCGCTATCAGTTCCTTCACTCTTAGTACTGTTGGGGCCCGCTGTCCCATATTCCTGACTTTGGTCAATGTCTGAAGCAATTTTCAATTTCTTGACAAGCTTTTTGGAGACAATGTTTACAGGTGCTCCGCTATCAACAATAGCTATAACTTTGATCTTGTTGACCAGAATATCCATGAAAGTGCTCTCAGAGTAATAAGAATCAATAGAGTTTACTAATTGAATATGGGAAAAATGAAAAGAGTTAAGAGTGTGTTTCAGAATATTTCTAGTACTAGGACATTCATTGATGAATGTGTCAATTGATATAGCTATATTAATCTCTTCAAGCTTGGGGTAACTGATGCATTGCTCAGCCCTTTGACCGGAATATTCTCAAGTATCTGTTGCAAATACAGCAGCAACTAATTCAGGGACTTCAGGTATGAAAACCTTACTCTGAGAGAGAGTTGCTCCATTTACGTTCATAGAATTTTCATTCAATAAAAATAGAATTCGTTTCATTGGTAATCAAGGCCCCTTGGCCTGCATATTCTTGTTGATCAGGTAGGACTGGTGTTTCCAGCACAATAGAGCCTCCCTCATCTACTGTGCTTGTTCATTTCCCTTCTCCTGCACGTTATACAGAAGGACTACATCGACACTACACTGATGACATTGGGTAGCAAAGTGTCCTTTACAATTGCAGTTATAAAAAGTAATCTAAATCAATGAGTGTGGGCCCCTTGTATTTGAGGTTTTCTCAGTTTTTGCAGGAGGATCACTGTCAGTATTTTTTTTGGTTCTGAACGGTTTTCCAGCAGAGGCAGCAGGTCTTGATCTGTACTCAGTATTAGGAGGGCCATATTTTGTGAGCAAATGTGCAGATAATCAACCAATTCAGACGTCGCAAGGTTTTGCACAAAAGCAGGCAATAAAGTGTTTGACAAATTTTGGTAAGGTTGTACTGCATGTTGCAATGCAATCTTAGCATCAAAATCAACCATAGCCTTTGCTTATAGGGGAACTTGAGCTTTGCAATAGAATCAATCTGCAAATTTGTAATCGCTTCATCTTTTTTAAAGCAATTGTTCATGAACTTAGATTTTCTAGTCAACATTCGTTCTGGACCTCCAAATTCACGAAGTATGGCCTCTTTGACTTTGGCGTAGGTTGGGTTTTCGTCCATTTGAGGCATAATTGGCTCAATGCTCCGCTCATCTAAGCTGTTGATCATGGTGGCCACTTTTTTGTGGTCACTGGCCCCATACATGTCCACTTCAAAGCGTTTGACAAAGGTGGTTATACTTCCATTTTTTTCAAAAGCAGGCAGGATCACCATTTTTAATTATCATTTTCCCATTAATAGGCAATACAAATTCTTCTTTGCTGGCTTGAGCCAGGCGTACTAGGCGCTGAAGCACTGTACCACGGTTTGAGGAATTGGGGTTGGCCAAAGCAGCCATATTAATAGGCATGTGTTGACGTGGCCCAGCATCCATTTCAGTAGCTACTTCTGAAGTTTATCCCCATAACATTCAAAAGTTTTTTTCAGTCAATTGGTTCAAGGCACACTGGCAACGTCCGTTGTCCAAAGCTTGAATTATATTGCTGATTTCATTTTCCAAATTAATATAGTTTTGATTTTTTAACTTTACTTTTGCAATTTCCTCATTCAAGCTAGTAGTTTGTAGTTGCAGGACAGAAATTTCTTGGTCTTATTCCTTAATTGACTTCTTGTAATGGTTTACTTCTCCGTGGAGAAATTTTTTGAATTATTGATAGATGTAACATCCTCATTAAGATTATCAATCTGTCAAATTAGCTGATCAACGAAGTCTTGAAATTTTCTATTCTCCGCCCATTGGCCTTCGAAATTTGTGCACCATTATTTGATTTTCTCGGTGTAATCATCATTCATCTGCAAAATTTGGGCGCTTCTTCATCAATAATGGTCATAAAATTCATTGTTATGTTTAATTGCGCCTCTTGGTCTCCATGGTTAAGCCTCATGAACTCCAAAGCATTAGTGGAATTCTGAGCGATATTGCTAACCCAAGGTCCAGTAACTCCTCTTTCCTCCAAGAAGTTGTCACAGATGGGATGCACTCTGTCATTTAGCTCTTGTGCTAATTCTGCTACCCGATCATTAGCTCAAGTGGCTAGATTATAATTAGCCTCCAAACTAGAATGGACCTCAGCGAAGTTAGCTTTCAATCACTCATTCAAGATTGGACCACCTGGTTGGAGTTAATTTAAAAGTTTAACAACACAGTGATGGCCGCGTGATGATGGGCAATTGTATTCTAAAAATTTCTGGAGGTAGGGTATACAAATTTCAATTAAGTATTAGGTGATATTCTCTATTGCAATTAAATTGTTTCAGATTTGAGCAACACTAAATTGATGCTGAGATAGATATCTCATCCACAACACATCTTGCTGTCATTGGCAATAAAAAAAATCGCTACTATTGTCTGTGGGCCCTTGTCCCATTTGATACTCTCTTAACAACTGATATTCAAGGCATTTCAGCTCTTCATGTGAAAAAATTTGTCAGGGTAGTTAATAATGAGTACATCATTCCAGTTAATTTGAGACACAGTCATTTCAGTATTCCCATTGGGCCTGGTAATGGCTCTGAATAATTGGCTGGGGTTGTTCTACTGTTTGGCGTGGTCATCATCTGTAGTCCCAGCCATGAGTGTCACTTGTTGAAGTTTTGGTCTACTTCACATGATCTGGTTCTTCAACGGAGAAAGGATGGAGTTTTAAGCGATTATTTTATGAAGACAATAGACCATACAATGACAATAGTAAAGATATAAACTCCTTCAAAATGACAATCAGAGCTGTATTCTTCTGTCGTTTACTTTTACAAGGGCTCGTTGCCCTGATCCTTCTGATACCAAGTAATTCCTTGACCTTTTATACTACAAAATCTATTAGATACAAAAAGCTTTATATTAAACTATTAAATTGTAGTGATAGAAAATTTTGTTTTATTTGTATGAACTTGAAGATAATTTAGAGGTCTTGATGTTAATTACATCTTACCTATGACACCACATTTCTCAGTGGCTCTTAGCCAGTGGAACACAATAAATTCTTCTGAGGGTCTACAATCTATTAGAATCTGTGGTAACTCCACATGGCCTCAGGGTTGGTGTGTAACTGACAGATCTCCAAAGAAAGTAATTCTGACGCGTCTGAAAATAGCTAAACCGTTGCTCCTCTAGAGAAATTAGTAGCACATACCAAGGCGAATCATACCACTAATTAGTAATAAATTGACCAAAAACTCAGTTAACATTGAGAAATTAATTTTAACAAAGACCAACAAAGCCCTGGGCCCATGTCATCTTAGTCAAGAATTATTAAGTGGATTTTCTAGGTTGCAGATCCTAAGCTTTTCATATACTTGGGATATTTCTGATCCATAATCACTGATATCTTTGATATAATCCATAATAAATTAAGCATAAGCTAATATTATTATGTCCCTATCAAATTACCTGACAATTAGGTCCAATCAACTACTCAACACTTCCCCACCTTGACTGGATAAAAGCAGCAGGTACTCTTCTTTCTAAAAGTTGTTGCAACAAAGTTGGTGGAATTCAAGTACTTTCTTTCTATTGTTTGGGAAGCCTTATCCTTAGACTTAACATCACGACTTTATGCAATATAAACGGCCTTCTGTAAAATTTGCAGAATCGTTTAAGATATGCCATAAGGATTTTTTGCACAGGGTTGACCCACTGAGCAGTTGGAATGATGATATGAAGATCGTCAGCCCCTTGGAGCACACTTAAAAATAATAAATATAACAAAAGGGAGTAATATCCCGTGAAAACACTTCTTTTATTGTAAATAATCTAGCGGATCCTTCCTAGTCCGCTTACTCTTTCTTCTATAAACAACCTAATCTCTCTCAATCGCCCAGCTCACTTATATACAGTGACTTTGGATGATACCACTCTCATAGCTTGGACTATTATATTCCACTAATTTTCCTCTATTTCAGCTTTTTATTCTTTTAACTCTCTATCACCCTAATTGTAGGCGATTTAATTTGTATTTGCCAAATGTTGACATCGCCTTATCACCTCATTTTAAAGGCGATCCAATAATAGCTTATTATATCCCAATATTTCCTCATCTTGAGGCACTCAAATTGAACAAACTCAATGTCATGTTCAGCCAATTCTATTCAATACGCCCTAGCAATTCTCAGCTTATTGTCCAGTCATATTGGAATTATGACATTACCCCTCCTTGAATGGACAATAAGGCTTTTATTGCTTATATGGTTGGAGGAACTTTGCATGCACTCAGTTAATGATCTGACCACTTGTGGGGCCCTTAATGGTATAAGCGTCAACCCCAGTTTTCTCTATAACTTCAAACAGACCAATCCAGATGTTGGCCATCTTGTGTTTCTGACCAAACCCATGCTGGTCATGAAACAAAACCATATCTCTATCTTGAAATTGAGCGAAGCTGCTACGCTGTACTTTATCAGCTGCCTGAGCCTTAATCTTCTTTGCTAAACTGCATGAGTAGGCTTCAGTTTGCAGTTTGATCAGCGTGTCCACTAAGTTAGTCAAATACTGATGAGGTTCCATTCTACCAGTATCCTCTATACAGGAATAGAGCAGTGCCAGAAGTTCAGGGTGCAGCCCATATAATAGTTGGAAATGACTTTTCCCCATAGTGGAATGGTAGCTAATGTTGTAAGCGAAGATGGCAGTGGAAAGGAGAGAGGTCCAATCAGAAGGTCGATCCATCACCAATTTCTGGAGTATGTTCACCAAAGTACCATTAACTCGCTCAATCATTCCATTAGATTCAGGGTGATAGGGGGTTGTTTTACCCTGCAGATGCCCATCAATTCATTAAGCTTAGGTAGGATGTGTGAAGTGAAGTTCATTCCATTGTCAGTAAGGATGAACTGGGGACAACCGTGTTGCTGAATTATAAACTCCATAACAAACTTAGCCACCATTAGTGCCCCCAAATCGCATATTGGTCACGCCTCACCCACCTGGTCAAGTGGTCAATTACTACCAGGATTTTAGACTGGTTTGCCCCTGTTGGCAAGGGAAACACAACATCAATCAAAACGGTGTGCCAGGCGAAGTGCAGCTTCACTAACCAGTATTAAGTTTTTTGGCAAAATGGTTTTTCCACATGACACTGATGGAAGCAGGAAATTGTCTGAAGCACGTCAAAGTTCGTGCTTTCCCAATAGAACCTTGGTTGCAGTAATTCCATGGTCTTACATATTCCACCATGTCCAACTGCTCGGTGTGTGCTCATAATAGTAGTTGGGTGGGCGGAAGGTCTTAGGATATTCATGGTAGTGTCCCTTATCTGCTTATACAATTCCCATTTTTATGGAAAGTATTGGTCCTTATTTCGTCCAATAACTTGATGACTGGGGGCGGTTCATCATCATACTTGCCACTAAGCATCTTATCAAACATGATATCACTCAGATCCACCATAACTGCAATCGTGGGTAATCTTGATAAACAATCAGCATTCTGGTGTTTTGCTCCAGGTTGATGAAGAATTTCGAAATTGTATGCCTGCAATTTAAGAGCCCATTGGGCCAAACGCCCTTTAGGTTCTTTAAGATTTTGTAACCAGCGTAGTGAGGCATGATCCGTTACAACTTTAAATTTCACCCCATGCAAGTACCTGAAATTTCTTATAGGCGTAGATCGCCACTAAGCACTCCCGCTAGGTTATGGTATAATTGCGCTCATGGCTGTTCAAGCTACGACTGCAATATGCTATGGGGTGCTCTTTTCCTTCCTCATCTTTTTGGGATAGGACTGCCCCCACAGCAGAAAAGGACGCATCCGCCTGAATGATGAACTCTTTTTCAAAATTGGGATAGTGTAACACTACTGCACTGATCAGCGTCGTTTGAAGCATATCAAAAGCACGTTGCTGACGTTCTGTCCTTTCAGAAATGGTGTCCTTTCTTAATAGCTCAAATAGCAGGCCCCTAATACAGCTGAAGTTAAGGATGAAGCGCCAGTAATAGCCAACCATTCCAAGGATACCTTTATATCCCACTTGCTGTTGGGCGGAGTCATTTTTCATGTAGCTTCCACCTTAGCTGGTTGAGGTCTCAGCCCTGTGGCATCAACCACGAACCCTAGGTACTCCAGCTGGTCCTTAGAGAAATGGCATTTCTGAGGTTTGATCTTGATGTTGGCCTCAGCGAGCTGGCATAATACTGCTTCTAAATGGTCGAGGTGTTCAGAGAAGGTTTGGGAGAAAACAACAATGTTGTCAAGGTATACAAGGATGCACGACAGCTTTATGTCCCCAATAGTAGTGTCCATCGCCTGTTGAAATGTAGCCAGGGCGTTACACAGCCTTGAAGCATTTGGGTTGGTTGAAAAAAGACCTTTAAACGTGATTATGGCGCATTTCTCCTGTTCCACCACTGGCAACTCGATTTGCCAGTATCCTGAGATCAGGTCCATTGCTGAAAAGAACGAGCTCCCCCTAGCCAATCCAAAGCATTGTCAATCCGTGGTAAGGGATATGAGTCTTTTTTGGTGATGCTGTTGAGCTTTTGGTAGTCAATTACTACACGGTTAGTTCCATCCATTTTTTTACAATAGGAATGGGAGAAGCCCATGGACTTTAATGGTTTAAGCATCCCTTGCTCTAATAGCTTGTCTATCTCCTCAGTTACTACTTCTTCCACCATTCTTGATTGGCAGATTGGCCTTGACCAGATGGGAGGATGATTTCCAGTGTCTAGCCTATGAACTACCCCCCAGGCGCATCCTAAATCATGGTCATTGACAGCAAAAATCTCTTTATATTTTTGAAATAAAGCGATTGCTCAATCCTTCTGTGGTTCCAACAACCCCATTAATTCAATGCGCGATACATCTGCCATTACACTGAGCTGTGGTTCAAAAGGCAGACCAAATTCCTCCAGCGACCCAAACTCATGAACCAAAAGAACCTTTTTAATGGGAATTAAGTGCAAATATGCCACTATTTGGTGGCGGCGGATTTGCAGTGGTATTATTTGTAGATTTGCAAGTAAAACTTTGATCTCCCCCTGCCCTGGTAATAGAATGCCTGGGGCCACGTGGGGCTCAAACCACGATTGCTGATATGGCCCAATAACCTCCCCATAGAGTCTGTCTGGAACTTCTATCACCAAGTCAGTGTTTACTATAACTTGATGTCCGGATGGAATAGATATAGGTCCAGCAGCTCTGAGCGGCAGCCCTTGATATTCATAAATCTGTTGAGGAAGGGCCCAGGTTTTGCCTTTAAATGATGGTAGCGCACTGGGATTACTCCGTTGCTATAAGCTAGATTGATATTCCCCATATGCACCAGATCATTTGGCACTCCACTAGAGGTGAAGTGAATTGGGATTCGCTGACCCAATATTTCAAAAGTCTTATCCGTCATATCAATTACAGCCCCATAGTGTCACAAGAAGGCGGTTCCAATTAGCAGATCATAATTGCTATTTGGTAACACTATAGCTGGGGCTACCACAACAATAGAACCAAACTGCAATGGAAGCGCACTGTATGCTCCCTCAGAGATCATGTTATCCGCTCCAGCAGTTCTGTATACCACCCTGTGGTCCACGTCCAGTTTTAATGACAACTTGGCCACCAACTTTGTGGAGACTATATTGATGGGGGCACTGGTATCTATGATGGCACGGACTCAGGTTTTAGCTACAACCAGGTCGCAGTAAGTACATTTGGAGTAAGACGCATCTTGACTGTTTATAACATGGACATTTAAGGAGTCCCTGTTTCCAAGGAAACACGCAATCCCCTCACCAATTCTGGGGTATTGTTTGATAATAGTGTTGACCGGAAGAGCGACGCTTACCGCTTGCAAGAAAGGTGCATCAGAGGAGGGGTCTAACTTTTCAGGGGAAACTTGGTTGAACATCTGACAAGCATATGGCTCGACCTGCATCTGAGACCCCTCTCCCACCATAGCCGCAGACTGCACTCATGTCAAAATATTCACCCCCCAACCAGCTGCTGATATAATACTGACTCATTGTGCAAGGGAGCTTCCGCTGAATATTCTAAGATGGGTTCAGGTGGGACGTTTGGGTTTGATATAGTGGAGGTAGAGAGTCCCATCTCTACTCCTCTCTGACTTTTCCCTGGAAGTACTGTTCTGACTGTATGCAAGAGACCTGTTGATTGGGGCACCATCATGCCATATGCCCCTGTTGACTGCATTTGAAACAGCTGATCCCATAGGGCCCTTGTCCCTCATTAATGCAAAACAAGCCACATTGAGAGTTGGGCTGGAAGTGATAAGTGGAAACAGGTTTAGGGTGATAGTTGGGCCGGTGACAATAATCAGGTATGGGGAGGACGTTTAACTGCAGTGGGTAACTTGGTGGAATCTGAACTGGACAGACAAAGTTTCCCAAGTAAGATGATTCAGCGGTGGTAGTGGAAGGATTCCGCTCTGTATTAGGTGGAGGGAAGTTGGCTGATATACGGCGCAAAAACTGAACAATTTTAAGCAAAGGTACATCTTCATCCAACATTGGGGTCAAAACGTTATATATCTCATGGTATGGCTTCACAGCAGAAGTCATTGCAATACACACATCAGATTCAGATAGAATTCTGCCCCTGATTAACATGTGAGCCTCCACCATAAATTGCTCAGCAAACGTGGTGAGGGTCTCATTTCACTGAAACCCAATGGTCAAAAACTCAGCCTTCCGCTGTGACATCTTTGCAGTTCTGCCGAACAGCCACAGCACCATCTTTTTGACTTCTTGGTATGTAATGGAACTGCCTGAAAGGTAACAGATGACTTGATCAGCACTTCCAACATCCAAAGTAGAAATCAACAGTTTCGCTCTTCATCGCTCTGAGACTCCTTCCATCACAATTTCAAATTGCTTAAAGAACCCATGAATATTCCCTTCACGATCAAATGGAGGCAGTTTATCACTGCAAACCTCCTGGAGCAGCTCATCTTGCTTTTTAAGCACAGCGTCCAACGCAAGTTTCAGCTCCACATAGGCAACTGGCCCATTGTGTTGTGTAGAATTTTTATCAAGATAATCAGGATGCAACATAGCTGGCAACTGAGTTTTTATCATGTTATAATTGATCAATGGGCCCCCTGTAGTGAGCACCACTGTTGTAAAATTGGCGGAATCATTTAAGATATGCTGTAAGGGTTTTTGCACAGGGTTGACCCACTGAGCAATTGGAACAATGATATGAAGATTGTCAGCCCCTCAGAGCACACTTAAAATAATATATATAACAAAAGGGAACAATATCCCTGAAAACACTTCTTTTATTGTAAATAATCTGGCAGATCCTTCCTAGTCCGCTTACTCTTTCTTCTATAAACAACCTAACCTCTCTCAATTACCCATCTCGCTTATATACAGCAGCTTCAAATGATACCACTCTCATAGCTTAGACTATTATATTCTGCTGATTCTCCTCAATTTCAGCTTGTTATTCTTTTAGCTCTCTATCGCCCTAATTGTAGGCGATTTAATATGTATTCATCAAATGTTGACATCGCCTTATCACCTTATTTTGAAGGTTATCCAATAATAGCTCATTATATCCCAATATCGCCTCATCTCGAGGCACTAGAATGATCAAACCCAATGTCATGTTCGGTGGATTTTATCCAATCTGCCCTAGCAATTCCCAGCTTATCATCCAGTCATATTGAAATCATGACACGGCCTTTCTAATAGGATTTAGTTGCTGATGGTTCTGATAATTCTGGTGCCTTGACTCCAGCTTGTATGTGGTTTTAAAATCAATCAAAGCTTCATTGATGCCCTTTAGATATTTGGCAGTTAAAAGATCAGAGGCATATGCATCAGGAGTTGCAGGTGTGATTTCAGATGATTAAAAGGATGTTTTTGTGGTTCATAGGTCCAAGACTCCAGTCGTCCAAAGCTGTTTTGCCTTGAATAAAACTGGTTTGCAAAGTTCATAATTTATCTGACTTCCCCATTCTCTTGTTGAGGATTTTTCTTTATATCTTTCATGTCCTGTGCACTTCTGAATTTGGCAATAAGAATTTTTTCAATTTCAGCCTAAGTGTGATGGGGGCAAAATTTGGCTTTAAGAACCTCCTATGCTCTCAGCTCATACATCCTTGTACATGGCGAACTTTCTGCTTATCACTAGCTCAGTCCATGCTGTTTTCATACACCTGAAAAATCTGGCCATAGTTTCCTCACCAGGAGTGAACTTAGTCTTGATATACGGCAAAAATTGGGTCTTTTTCAGTTTCAATTTAAAGTGTAGGTTTTACCACCATCGCTGGTGTGTTGGTACTAGCTGTACATCAAGAGAGGTAGTTAATGGTCTGAAAGGGGTAGACTTCACACTTTCATGATGTCAAAATCCTGATTCAAGAGTTTCAAATGATCATTGTGACTTTAATCTTGGAAAAATTAAGGTTAGGCTCTGTACAGCTTCGTTGTCATCCCTCTCCAAGAACTCCAACTTATTTCTCACTTATGTCAAGCCAGCTCCCTAGTTCTTTTTAATGCTGGTAATAATCTGACTCTAATAAACTTTTAGCCATGGTAGATATAAGCATCTTTAATTCAATGATCATTTGGTACATAATGTCATGTTTACATGACCTAATTGAGGGCACCAACAGCAAGGATAAGGCTGGGCGGTAGGAGTTCCAAAATATCAAACTTCAGGACCTTACTGATCTCAAGCACACCGTAGACCAGCGCTGGGTACAGGCCAAGTATGCCCAGGTTGTTACAAATGAGGTGCATACGCCCAGCACCTTGTTTTGGCTCTTTCATTAAAACAGATGACTTATCTTACAAATGATGACAGCTTAATTTGATTAATTGGTGAATGGGGGTTCGAAACCCATTCAATTTATTAAACTACTAAATCAGGTTGGGCTCAACTTCAATTGATCACTTGATTAAGGTCAATTTTTAGGCATTACCCAGTCAGATGGAAGCGTGCACTTATTGGTGTACCAAGGCTTATTACCACTTTCTCCAATCTATGATTTCCCTAAGTTGGATTAATTATGTTTGCTCAATACCAAACTTTCTCATTAATCATCTTCCCTATAATAAAATACCCCGTCCTTTACAGTTTTCTTTAAAATTTAGTTGGACTTGGGCAAACCTGTGCGTGGACCTCTTTGAGGAGGTTTTATGACATGTTATCCAATTTATTTGCTTAAATATTACAACAGCATCAGGTACACACTGGGTTGCTCAGTTTCCTTCTATACTGAGTCACCCATTTACTCAAGCCCTGTTCAAAGCTTGGTTATGAACACCCCTTTGGGACACAGCCAAGCTTTGCTGTTTGTACAATCTTTATTAATGTTTACCATGTTAACCACCCTCGCTCTATGCCATTTTGCTTAAGCACACTCTGCTGGTCTATCATTCTTGTAATACTGACGAATAGTTCCCTTACATTGGGCCAGTGCACCAAGCACCAACACGCAGGGAACTGGAGAGTTATAGACACTCTCCTGGAATTAGATGACCAACAATTTTGCCTTATGTGGAAAACTTTTTTGTGGGACTTTCTTGAAGTGCAAATGGGTACACCAGCTGTTGGCCATGGCTGCGGCGGGGCTCACCTCCGTTTTCTCATTTTGCCAGTGGTTTAGCATCTTGGCGTTATTATTACTGCCTCCAATTGGGAAGTACCCACCCCTCTCGCTCATACCTGATGGATACATCTGCTTCACGATCTGAGAGTTGTGATTCCCTGACTGTCCTATCAATTATAAAATTGACACAGATAAACTGGTTTTTCTTTAGCTTCGCATTCATATGGTGAGGGGGGTATTCTTGACGGAGGGCCTGGTGGTGATGGCCTTGGATAACGTCATACAACCCGTCACCAAAATTGGTATGGGGTTGTTTGCAGCCCAAAACGTCTTTTATAATAAGTTTTCCATATATACAACCAAGCCATATATCTTATCTTATGGATCAGATATGGACCCCATTTCAGTGTATCAAATTACCTCATAAAACCCACGCTTGACCACAACCATGATCCGCAGAACCCAGGAGGTGGAGAAGGAGTTATAATTACAATATAATAACGTTTAGGCAGTTGCTAAAAATATGGTGAGATATGTGACCTCATTAGTAAGAGCGGCCAAGTATCCCTCTCCATTCTATGATGCAAAAACGTATCCTGGGGGTATGATAGACCCTGAAGAAGATTTTTGTGGTGAAGTGTTGGCGTTTTCTGTTATAAATAAGTATCTTTTGGGTTATTTTTTATTGACTACTACCCTTTCATCCCCTTTAGGGAAGATCAGCACAACTATTTTGGTGGATACTGGAGTCTCTGAGAATTTTATTGACCAAGACCTAGACGACTACCTTAAATGTGGGTTACTTTCTAGATGGTATGGTTAGAGGAGGGGCTTCCCAAGATATTTCCATGCTGAGATTATGAGGTAAGTAGATTATTAAGTTGGCAAATATCACTTGTCTAATCGCTTCCAAGCTATCAAAAACCTCTTGTACCCCATCATTTTGGGTGTAGAGTGGTGGCGAAAGTTTGACGTCAGAACCAACTTGAAAAGAAAATACCATGTCCTTAACTTTATAGAATAGTCACAAGTTGATTGTCCCTTTGTCTGAAGCAAACTTTCAGGGCATTTTGCCTCATTGGCTTAATATCCATACACTCAGTCTTGCTCCGTTGCTGAAGCCTCTTTGTAGATTCTAATACCTTCCTGGATGGAAGGGTTGGAATCTTCGTTTAATGTGGCTTCAGCCAATGTACTACCAGCCCATTCAGAGTTTTATTGTGAGTTCAAACTCACCTTTAATCTAGTGCATATATCTTCCCCAATTTATTCATTGGCGGTGTGGGAAAAGCGGCCTTAGATGTGTGGTTTAAGGATAAGTTAGCCAAAGGTGCGATTTTTCAGTGAACCTCCCCTGTATGTTCCACCCTTCTTTTTGTGAAGAAGGCCGATGGTACCTTACTCCCATGCATAGATTATAAGAGTCTCAAAAATGTCACATTACCAGACTTGCATCCCATCCCACTGGACTCACAGATTGCATGCTATGTGGAGAAGGCGAGAGATTCTCCTAGTTGATTTGTTTAAACGCGTTCATTAAGATCAATATCAAGAAGGGCCAGGAGCGGCTGACCGCATCTTATATCAGAAAAGGGATTTTCCAATTTTGGGTTATACCTTTTGGGCTTAAAAATACCCCTGCCATCTTTCAGCCGTATTGATGCAGCTTTGGGGGACCTGCTGGGGGTATGTACGGTAGCTTGCATGGATGATATTTTAATATTTTCCCCTGACAATGAGACCCATGCAGTACACCTTTAGCAGGTGGTGAAGCGTTTGAGGGCATCTGACCTCACATTTAAAATAAGTAAATGCGAATTCTTTAAGTCATAGGTCACCTTCCAGAGCAACGTTGTGTTTGACCAAGGGCACATGATAACTCCAGACAAGGAGAAGGCGATTTGTTTGGCCCACTCCAACTTTGGTTAAGGAATTGAGGAGCTTTGGGGACATGTACGTTCCTTAGGAAATTTACACCAAATCTTTCTGAAGTGGTATCACCTTTGTATAATGCGATTAAGGAAAAAGTATTCCAATGGTCCTCAACTTTGCAGGATGCCTTTAAAGCGTTAAAATGTACTTTGCTGTCCACGTCGTTCTTTGCCATGTCAACCTCATTAAAGATTTCATTGTAGCTTCGGATGTCTTTAACTTTGCCATAGTGACAGCCCTATTACAAGTAGGCGAAGATGGATAGAGCATCTACTGAGTTTTTTCCCAGGAAGATTTCTCTACCAGAGTTAAACTACGTTGTATATGATAAAGAGTTATTGGCAGTGGTAGAGGCGCTGACCTTTCGGCGTCATCACTTGCATGGCTCATCCCAACCCTTCCACATATGTACAGATCACCATGCCTTACTGTATTACCGCGCACCTCATGTCTTAACCCCATGGCAAACCCGCTGGCATTAGACCTTAGCCCAATTTGCGTTTTCTTATGAGTTTACTAAAGTCAATGAGAATGGTTTGGTGGATGCTTTGAGCTGCAACACTGCACTAGCTCCAGATCCTAAGGAGGTAAAGGTGCATAATACCCACTTGATGATTCCGCCAGGTAAGATTGTGTCTCAGCTTCCCTCTCCCTTGGCCAATGGGCCAGTGCTTGCTCCTCTGGAAAATGCGGAGGAATATGATATGTTCAGAAAGTTAATCCTTTTTCAGCCTTTGTCAGCCAAATATGCTATGGTCCTTGCTAAGAGCGCATTTAATCAAGAGGACATAACTAAAGGTTGCCATATGAAGGATGAGATAGTGTGGTTTCAGGAGCGCCTGTGTTCCAGCTGGACCACTTCGCCTGTAAACCTTTGAAGATCATCATGATGTAATCACCGCTGGTCATCCTGGGAAGGCAAAGACTCTAGAGCTAATTCGCCGCACTTACAATTGGAAGGGTTAGCCGCACAGGTGGAAGGTATTGTAAAAATTGCTTTGTATACAACCAAATGAAACTAAATTGCCAGCATCTAGTAGGGCTGTTGGTACCAGTTCAAAAGGCTGAAGGGCCTTGGATTTCTCTATTGGTTGATTTTATTGTGGAATTACCTGCATCTGATGGTTATGATGCCATCATGGTGGTGGTGGACCGTTTTACAAAGTTCGCCCACTTTATTACCTGTAGAACCACAGTCACCATTGCTGAGATGGATAGTCTCTTTACCACTCATGTTTTCGCTCTTCATGTGGTCCCTCAAGAAATAATTAGCAATCGTGGACCCCAGTTTACTTTTGACTTTTGGGAAGAGTTGTGTAAGACTCTTCAGATTCGCCCCTGCTATTCAACTGCCTATCACCCCAATCAGATGGGCATACTGATCGAGTGAACTAGTGCCTTGAACAGTTCTTGCAGTGTTACACCGCCACAGATCATTCAGATTGGGTTTCCCATCTCCCCATGGCCCAATTAAGATATAATAACGCCCAACATGCATCATTCGGTTGTTCCCCCTTCTTTGCCAACTATGGCTTCAATCCCACCTTTAACATAGAGCCCAGTTGTGGATCCAAGGTGGAAGCGGTGGTGGAATTTGCAAAAACAATCTAGAAAGTACACCAGGGGTTATTATGAATTTAGATGCGGCCATACAGGCTTACAAGGAGACGCTGATGGTAAGAGATGAGTTGTACTAGTGTACAAGGAAGAAGATTTCGTGATGATGGATTCTAAAACCTTCTCAATCAAGCAAACATGTAAAAAACTGGGACCAAAGATGATTGGGCCTTTTTGCATCGCCAGAAAGGTGGGCCACGCCTCAGACCATTTGTATCTTCCCTCCTCGTTTTAAATTTTTTAGTATTTCATGAAAGAAAGCTTATGTTGTTTAAGGTCCCTCAGCAGGGACTCCCGGGGCTTATCTCATGGATGGGGCGCCAGAGTGGGAAGTGGAGGAGACTTTAGTTTCTTTTCAAGTAAAAAGAAGACTCAAGTATTATGTATCCTGGAAGGGGTTTGATGCAGCGGAGAACAGTTGGGTCCCAGCGTGTGACTGCGCCCATGCCCAAGTTCTAATTGTAGCATTCCATGAGAGTTTTTCATGATGCCTCAGGATCTAATTCCAAGCAAGCCGTTGGTGCCATAAAGTTTGCCCCTGCCCACAAAAACGTTTCCTTGTGAATGCCCCTGGAGGGGGGTGAAACCTAAAAAAGAGGAGAGGGTAATATCATGTTTACATGACCTAATTGAGGGCACCAACAGCAAGGACAAGGCTAGGTGGCAAGAGATTCAAAAGGTTAAACTTCAGGATCTTCCTGATCTCAAGCACACCGTAGACCAACGCTGGGTACGGGCCAGGTATGCCCAGGTTGGTACAAATGAGGTGCATAACGCCCAGCACCTTGTTTTAGCTCTTGCATTCAAACAGATGACTTATCTTACAAATGATGATAGCTTAATTTGATTAATTGGTGAATGGGGGCTCGAAACCCATTCAATTTATTAAACTACTAAATCAGGTTGGGCTCAACTTCAATTGATCATTTGATTAAGGTCAATTTTTAAGTGCATTACCCAGTCAGATGGAAGCGTGCACTTATTGGTGTACTAAGGCTTATTACCACTTTCTCCAATCTATGATTTCCCTAAGTTGGATTAATTATGTTTGCTCAATACCAAACTTTCTCATTAATCATCTTCCCTATAATAAAATACCCCGTCCTTTACAGTTTTCTTTAAAATTTAGTTGGACTTGGGCAAACCTGTGCGTGGACCTCTTTGAGGAGGTTTTATGACATGTTATCCAATTTATTTGCTTAAATATTACAACAGCATCAGGTACACACTGGGTTGCTCAGTTTCCTTCTATACTGAGTCACCCATTTACTCAAGCCCTGTTCAAAGCTTGGTTATGAACACCCCTTTGGGACACAGCCAAGCTTTGCTGTTTGTACAATCTTTATTAATGTTTACCATGTTAACCACCCTCGCCCTATGCCACTTTAGCTTAAGCACACTCTGCTGGGCTATCCAGCCTTTAATACTGACAAATAATTCCCTTACGTTGGGCCTGTGCACCATGCACCGCCACGCAGGGAACTGGACAGTTATAGACACACTCCTGACACATACTCTCCAATGGTCATACTTCTGGAAGTTCTTCATTATACACTTCTATGATATCATTGTAGAAATCTCCACAATCACTTAATGGTTCCCCCTGTAGTGAGCACCAGCTGTTGCTAAAGTGGCCTGCTCTCTCATGAAGTGCTGTTGTCTAGGTTGAACAACTGAGAATAAATTACTTGTTTGTTCACAGAGTGCACCAACAGGTGAATTGATGTAATTTCATGCATACATATTATTTTCTCATAGTTCTAAGCGTTTTTAACCATGTTAAAGCCTTGAAATTGCCCATAATGGGGGATACTCCAAGGCGCAATGAAACATTACTAACCTCTGCAGAAAGCAGGAAGACTAAGCCAACCTTATAAAGTTTATAAAAATATTTGGGGTTTAATGGCACCATACAAAGACAAACTTAGTAAAGGCAGATTCTGTGAAAGACGTTTTTTATTGATATGATTATAATAAGTATCTATAGTACTTGGGAAATAGGAGGTATAAAGCAAGGTCTTGATTTTTAATGAATCAAATATCCTCACAACGCAAATATGCATTTTCTGCTTGGTTTCAGGCCCAGCGGATTCCATTTCTTTCTCCTCTGGAATCTTATGGGCTTCTTTCTTAAATTTGTTGGAGCTTAGGTATGCTTGTGTTTGCGTGGCTGCTGCTCTGTTTGCTCCTTGTGTTCTTGTGGCCTTTTTAGTTGTTACAGCTAATTGGGTACATTGATAGCCTTAATTTCTTATATTATAAAACTAATTCACTCCCTTTTTTAGTAATAGTGGTATTACTCAGCTTTGTACAAATGGGGAATTTTTCTTTGACAGGTTTATATAATTCTTTCATCATTGACAGTGATTCCAAAGGGTCTTTAAGGGGTTTTCTCCAAGTCATCACCTGCATCATCATGCGCATAGTTGTCTTGGTCGATATTTATATTTTCAGGTCCTCTGAAGTCATATTGGCCAGCTGTTAAATTATTTTGGCAGTCAGGGGGTACATAATGGCCTCCGTTAACAGAAATTTTATGCTTTTAAATCTATAAAAGGTCTTTAGATTTTAGAAAATACTTTGATTGCTGGTGTGATATTTTAGACCCAATATTTGTTCTAGATGGCTAGATCATAAATAATGATACTGATATTGTTAAATTGGGGGGTTTAAAGGAATTTCTCCATAGGTCTATTAACCCCTATAGTTGGTCGTTTCCCATCATCAGGTCTACAAGTTTTAGTGTGATCCATTTTCTTAGATGTAGGTGATGGTAATTCTTTGTTAGTAAGGGCTTAAAGCTATATAATTTTTGTCCACTAGGTCCTTATAATTAGTTTAGAAGTTTGGGTACTAATGAGTCTAACAAAGGTTGAACACTACTTGGTAGACAGGGTTCACAATAGTATAAGGTTTTAAATGGAGACATTTTAATATATGATAATACCTTAGCTAATTGGCTAATAAAGCGCTTGGTAAAATGATATTTACAGCGCATGTAACAGATGCAACCAATTTCTGAAGGATAGACACTAAGGTCCCTTTAATGTGTTCCACCCCTTCATTAGTAAATGGGTATAAGGGGTCTAAAATGTGTTTAATACCAAGTAGAGAGGTGAGTTCTTGGACTGCCTTGGAGATCAAATTTATTCCATTGTCTGATATTAAAACTTGGGGACACTATACTAGGATAAACAGAACAAAAAAGTAACAGGACAGTAGTTTTTTTCAGTGGCAGCTTTTACAAAAATTGCCTCTATCCATTTGGTTGAATGGTCTATTGCTAAAAAGATAAATTTATGACCATGTAAGCCAGTGGACAATAGGCCTAACGCATCACCACTAACAACATTGAAGGGGCTTGATGAAGACCCAACTTGCTGTTGATATTAAGGGCTGTAAGATCTTGATTTCTGCAAGTTAAGAAGGCCTCTAAAGCTTTATGGATTGTTTCAACAGTCTGATGCCATTAGCACCATTTTAAACCAATCAGGGTCTTCACTACAGCTCTGAGTCCCAAAATTGATTATCCTTCAAGTATGACTTTTATTCAGGAAGAAGGGTGTATGTATGGTAGTCAATTCCCATCTACTTTCTTATATAACATTCCATTTTGGATCTGCGTATCTTTTGCCATACTTTTCAACTCAACTTAAATTTTAAGGGTCTCCAGTTTCCACCTCCTATGGCATCCAATTAAATTATATAGGAAATCTTCTTCATAAGTTAAAGCTGCTAGTACAGGAATACTCAAAAGTCCAGTATACATTTTGATGAATTTCTTCAGTTTAATGGATTAAGGTGAAGAGGTAATTTTGGAAGCATAAAGCCAGTCTTGCCAATCAACTGATGGGTTCCTTCATTTGCTATAACCATCAAAGTGACGCATTGTTAGTGACTCCTGTAACTAGAGTCCCATACAAGTATTAACAGAAGTGTTTTATTGCTAGCAGCGTAGCTAGGGACTCTTGTTCAGTAACACTATAAATCCTCTTGGCCTTACTTAGTGGTTTTTTAATAATAAGCCACCAGATGATCAACTTATTTCTCATTGTGATTTGTTTAAATGGCTCCTACAGCTACTTCGCTAGCATCAGTGAAATGCATAACGTGTGATTCTCTGCGGTTGAATATAAAAAAGTTTTTGTTAAAGAGTTTTTACCAAATTAGATAACTGTTCCTGATGAGATTGCCATTATAAAGGAACATCTTTTTATATAGAATAAACCATAGTCCCAACTATATTAGAAAATCAAGGAATAAACTGGTGATAATAACCATTATCTCAAAATTATTTGTATATCATGAAAGCTTTCTGAGTGCAAGACCTCTAGTCAATAGTGGTGACTTTATTAGTAATAGTTGAATTCCTTGATTTATGACCTTATGTCTAAGAATTTCCATCTTAGACTAGAAAAGTGAACATTTTAGGAATTTGAGTTTAAAGGAATCTTTGAAAAGTAATTTCATAAATCCCTAATGTGTTCCAAATGGCATTAAAAAGTTCTCAAGTATATGCTATTGTCATCAAGATAAAGAAAACACATGACAACTTCAGGTCCTCCATGATCTCATCCATGGCCAATTTGAACCTAGTGGGTACATTCAAAAGCCCTTGGGCATCTTGGCTGGCTTAGACAATCCTTCATTAGCAATAAGAGCACACTTAGATTGATCTTCAGGTGCAACTTAATCTTTCAGTACCCGCTGGCTAAATCCCTTACAGAGATGTATTGAGATCCAGTGAGTAGGCTGAGCAAGTCATTAATCTATGGTAAAGGGTAGTTATACAATTTGGTGGCAAAATTATCCAATGGTATTCCATCGCCACCCTATGACCCCCATCTTTCTTCTTGGTCAGTAGCAATGGTGGAGCCCAGGGACTACAAAAAGGCACCAACAATTCAAAATTCAGTTATTTTTCAAGTTTGATAACCACCTAAGATCCTTCCACTTTGCTCTTTTGTTAAGGATGATACTAGATAGGCTTAGCGTCCATAGTTTCATTATGATGTAGAATGCCCTTCATCTTTTAAATATTTTATGAGGTGATTGAGAAAATATCAAACTATCCTTAAAGCAACAGCTTGACACTAGCTTGATGTTCACTGGGTAATTAACCACCAATAGAAGTTTTCACCAGGGCTACCAATGAGGGATTATAACCCAAGATCACGCAAACTCCAAAAGTTACAAATAATCAAAAATGTTTTTACAGGCAATAAATGAGTTTAATTGACCGTAGTATTAGAACACACTGTTCTAGGGTTGTATAGGATCTCCAAATAACACTATATGGGCCCAGCATAAGTGGGTTATAAAATCCTAGGACAAGTCAGGATTTACTTAACCAACAGGTTTTCTAGCCCTTGTATCTTTAATAGATGCCCTGAGGGATTGTCAACATAAACTCTGGTGTTGACTAAATCTTGTGACTTGGGTGGTATTAGGGTTTACTTTAGTGAACAAAGAGGAATGCTTTCTTGCCTGTCTGCTACTGGAGGAGATAGCCGCACCTTTTACTCTCACATAATACTCTATTTAATAAATCCAATTTTCATTTTTCAATAGGAATACCTAAGATCTGATCTCCATCTTAATGTCTCAAGAAGTCTCAAACGCCAGTGGGACCCTATTTTCCCAATAGTGATAAAAACTGTCATAATGTACTATAGCAAAGTAATTACAGAAAGATTAGGTTCCAATGATAGAAGATCATATATAGGGTTATCTAAGGCAATATAAGCTATTTAGTGCCAATATACCAAGCCTAATAGATAATGAAGAGTAGGTCACTATAGATTGATTACATTGTGGATGAGCTTTGCTGTACTCTATATAAATGGAGCAATTTTGGGATCAAGACTTAATGTGTTTCATTAATTTCAATAAAATAACACTCATGGGGTAGTCATTGTCAATTCTTCCGTGAACAGGAACCTTGAGAACCTAGATAGCAATTTGAGTTACCAAGTTCTAAAACTGAAGAATTAAGGTGAGAAACATATGAGAGTCATCATAAGAAGAGTAGGCATTATCAGGTCCTTTATTATCAAGGGGAACCTATTTATCTCCCATAGCAAAATAACATCAGATTTGGTTTGTGCAGTCAAATTATTGTAATGCTTTTTAGGAATGCCAGCATGGAGCGCCTCGTCCTGCATGATGACTGCCCTTTTCTGCCTCCTTGAAAATTTTCTCCCAACATTAATTGACGTTATGACAAGGTCCATTACAATAGGTGCATTAAGGCTTTGGGTTCTTTTGGTTTTCAACAACATAAAAATGTGATTGGCGGATAAAAACTGAAGAAGGATCCTTAGGATAAAATATACAAGATGTATTTTCAATAATTGCCTCTTTAATCTCTCAAATGCACATAAAGTTGCTCTTGCATCCAATCATGTCTACCTGAACTTTAAGATAAGATCCTAAAGTGGAGATCATCACAGTTATAGCATCATCTAAGATGATTTGGCTTAGTGGCAACTAAGGACTAAGCCTGAGCATAGAACTAATTAGAAGAAAAAAGAAGTTTGCTCTTTATTCATAAGAATGGCCATGAATGTTTGTTTTTTACTGTTGAGAGTCTGGTTACTGCCAAACTATTGAGATAATGCTGTTTGAACTTGATCCAAGTCTGACAATCTCATAGGTGAGATTCATAGTTTTCTGGACTATTCTATTCTGGAAGGAGCGAGAATGCTTCACTTTCTGACAATTTGGCACAATCTCCATAGATCATTAATAGGCATATAGATAGGAAACTATACCCTCTTGACCTGGTGCAAATCTCTCCCTAAAGCTAGGTTAAAGTTTGTTAAAACATGAGTAGAAAGAGTTTTGACACCAGAGGCAGGGGCAGGTTTGGAAGTTTTGGTCTCTGCTTAGCCCCAAGGAGTTTATTTATAAAGTCATTAGCGTAATCCTTCAAAGTCATCTAAAAGTTCTCCTTAATGTTGATTCAGGGATGGAACGGAGGCCTTGAGGTTCTATTTGTTCCTTCAATCTTGACCTTGGCATTTTAAATCAAAAGTTATTTTTCACACTTATTCAGACGTGTCCTAAATTTGCAACAGGGTTGTTCAATTTAATTAAGGTGATTATCAGTCACTTTAGTTAATACAATTAAATTTTTAATTTTATTAAATAAAGCATCCAACGTGACTCTAGGTGATGCAAAGGTTTCTATCTAGGTGAACATTACCTCCTCATGCCACATTGCATAAATGATCATATAAAGTTGAGGTTACAGTTAAAATTTCTTTCTTTCAATACTTATCATTTTCTTTGGGGGCCGGGATCAAAGAACCAAATGGCCCTTTAGGGGCCGTTAAGTCCTTCTGGCCCTTCTGGCCCTCTAAATCCCTTTGGTCCTCTGGGACCCTGGGGACCTTTGGTTCCAGGCGCGCTTCCTTGAGAGGAAAATTCTTGACATTGATTATGTAATTCTCAAAGAAGATTATTAATTAATGTCAAGCATTTGACTCCAAAAAGGATCAAGGATAGTATCCTCTAATGCCTCTAACCTTCAATATAGCCTAGAATCCTATCATCAATATAGTGAGGTGACTTCAAACTTCATTTAAATGTCTTCTGCGTTCCATGATGGCATCCTATTACTGCAAACAAAAAATGAAGTTTTATAAAAATCTACAATATTTTAGTGTAGGATTTCAGTAAAACCAAGTTGTCAGTTTACTTCATGATGATTCATCCCTACCACTTTAAGGATGTGATGGATAGAAAGGCGAACAAAGCTCTAAAGATACCATTTGACTAATGTGGCTAACTTACTAGATGAAAAATGAGCAGAAGAATATAATCTTGCATATTGGAGGGTACAGTAGTAGTTGAGGACCGTCTAGTTCAGCATCCCACAGAGTATATTTTTTCTAGTAAAAGTTTTATGGTAAGGAAGATCTTCTTGTGATAGATTAATGCTGGGCAAGATTGAAAGTAGGTAAAGCAAACTCAAATTGGTCCAGAATTCCAAGCTTTTGGGCTTTAAGAGTCACATCATACGTTGGGACCATCTAGTACTAAAAAAGAGTCACATCATACTATGAAGGTTGATCAATCAGGGTACACTCCTTGATCAATCTGCTGGTAGGTTCTCTTGACTGGAATATTCACCATTTTCATAATGGATGTTTTCTACTACACAGCTTGGATCACCATTGTTTGATCGCCACAAATTGATTTCAGTATGATAGACTGATAACTAAGGTTTAATTTGGAGCTCAAAGATATAGTTATTAATAGAATTAATAGCAGCAGCTGAAGGCTAGTAGAGTATAGGTCCTGATAAGTTATAAACCTAAAAAGCTTTCAAAATTTATAGGATGGGTTGTTACTTGTCACTGAGAAGATTGGCTGGGGTCCTTTTATATAGGAATTCCTAAACCCTTCCAAAGAGATTGTTCAACTGGGGTCTTTGTTGTATTCTTATGACAATGAACTAGGGATTGCATTAATTGAAGGCATCTCATTTTGGAAGAAGGAATTGAAGACGACAATTTATCAGGCACCTCAGTAGGTTATCTGCAAAAGATGATATTTAGTAAATGGTTTCTGTTCATCTCCAATATAAGTTCAAGCTGCAATCATGATTATTCAATAGCTGACTCATCAACGCCCAATTTGAAAATGGAGAGTTTGACCTGCTTACCATCTCAAATCCCAACAGTAATATGATAGATTGTAGTTGACCTTGAGTTCAGAGATGACTTCAAGGTAAGAAGTCAATGTTATTCAAGAAGGAAATTTTGCAAAGCCTAATTTTAACTGTTGGAAAACTTTGCTTTTTTGAGTTTTTGTGTGCCCATTAGGGCACCCAGTGCAGGCAATTTTGTGGGATGAGACCTGGTGTATTGCCCCCCACCGCATTGGGGCTGCGCAAACCTAAGCACCACAGATGAGGTGTTCCAACTGCAGATGGGGTGGGTCGCATCACCCCAAAGAAAATCTTGCTTTTCATTTTTCAGATATTCATAAAAGATTCTCCATTTTTTATGCATTTAAAGAAGGTTTTTGTACCATCTAGTACTAAAAAAAGAAGGTTTTTGTAGAAGTTTTTGCAACTGAGAGTGATTTTTAAAAAGAGCTTAAATTTACATATATTTTTTGGTGTTGCAACCCTAAAATTTAAAAGATGGAGCAACACGCGGCCTACAATATAGCATAGGTTTTGTTTAGTTATTATACAAAACTCAGAATCAGGCAAACTGGAAGAAAGGTACAAATCTATTTTTGTTGGAAGATTGAAAAACCTTGAGATAAACTGTATAATATATCTAGGTAAAAAAGATCATCATCTATTTTTTGATGGTGATAGTCTAATCACCTAATTTTACTTGTATTATGTGGGCCCCATAGCAGAATTTGATTATACTCTTACTTCATGAAAATCTGAGTTGGTTAGTTCATTTTAAGAGATTTCAACTTTGGGTGGCAGATAAATTGGGTTATATTATTGGTACCATTGAAAAAAGAGGTATCTTGATTGGAGTAATTATCCATTGTTGATTATTGATTTCACAAAATCAAGTTGGAAGGGCCGGATGGAAGCACCAAGCTTTATTTAGGTACTAGTGATGTTGTGCTGGACGCAATCTTCAATTCCCTGAAGCTATAATATTTAATCAATCCACAATAGTATAATTAAACTAGATTCATGGAAAGGCCATTTATATGAAACAAGATCCTGAGTTTATGTCTTTCTAGATTATATAAAAATGAGCAACCTAATGTGCAATTAGTTTAAAATAGTAAATTATAGTTGTCATAATAACCTATACTATTCAGAAACATTCAATATTAATAGGTTTATTAGGGTCCTAGTGCCTCAAAGGTAAAATTTCACAATGAGACAGGGTCTCATCAGGTCTGAGTCTTTATAGAACTGCTTTCTGAATGCAAAGCGTTCTTGAACAACTTATTTGGATCTGCACTAGATAAGGGGTCTGGGTTCCAGTTTAAGTGTTAGGACACAAATTAAATTTGGATGAATCAACATCATCTCATTTTAAACAAAATTTTTATAAACCATGAAACTTAGACCTTTTAATTACCATTTATTAATATGATATGAGAATAAGTTATTTACATCTTAACCTGGCCTATAAAGGGTTTTAAAAAACGGTATAGATACTCAATTGCTGATCTTACTCTATGAACCTCAGTTAACTGAGACATAGACGCTTATAATATCATAAATTCTCAATAGGATATCAAGGTGAGAATTTTCAGGACATGGCATATTGACACATATTCTATAAAAAATGGTTTCCACTATAAAAACTCAAACTTAGACTTAGTGATTTTTATAAAGATCTAGGCCAAATTTCAATAATGCTTCCTAATTAAAATTATTTTTATGGCCAGATCACAGGAAGATCCTGCCTTTATGTCCAAAAATTATCATGTGAGGCACTGATTTCCTACAAAACCAAATAAAATTGAACATTAAAAAAAGAATATATTACATATATCTTTAACCCAAACAAGAAATATGATACAACTAAGTTGCTTGTTTTATAGTAACTGGGAAAAATATCCTCCAGATATTATTTCTATTTGTGACCTATATTCAGATGATATGTTTAACAAGTACTGAGTATTACAAGTATCTGCAGCTTCTAAGTTTGGTATTCCTTGTCAGGCCCCACAATTCTTGGTAGCCAACAACCCTATTGCAGAAAGGGTTATCAAAGGCAAGTATGGAATGGGGAGATGAATTGAAGTGCAATGTCCCACGCTTAAAGAGGGATTATAAGGTCTTTGATTTTGGAACAGCATCCTCACCTTTAGATAGCCTTTTTAAGGCTATCTGACCATCCACCAGCCTACTTATATAATAAAACAAAGCTACGACTTAAAATAACTTTTTTGAACATTTTTTATAGACTTTTAATAAGTGCTAAAAAATCTGGCCTTGGATGGCATCCTAGCTCACCTTTTCTGGCTGTACCACTTGTGTAATCCTTGGTAAGAAAGTAGGTGTTTAAATAAAACAAATTTATAGGCTTGACATATAGTAACACTTCTAGACATATAACAACCAACTAAACATAAGAACATATAATTTACAATGTTAAATTGTTGACAGTAACTATGATATATATGATGGTGAAAAGCAAAGCTATTATGTATACCAGTAGGTGGAGTCTGTCATATATAACATAAGATATTATGAAAATGATTTTACTATAAAGTAAAATCCCAGAATAACTCAAATTTAAACTTTAAAATTGACAAGTATCATATTGAATTTAGGGATTTAAGCATTACACTCTAAAACCCTATTTATGAGCCAGACATATAGCTTGGGCATATAAATGTCATAGTTGTGCATTACTATTAAATGATTTACTATTTGCAGCCCCATACCCTAAAGCAAATTAGCATCAGATAGGTTTTGAGAAGGATAATAATTTAACTTCACCTAATTGACAAAATATACCATTTTTCCTTCAATTTCAGCATTTTAAAAATCAAGTTCAACATTTTGCAAAATGGTGAAAGTGATTTTGCTAAAATGATTTTAACAATTTACAAATCAATTTCAAGATAACTTTTGGCAATAAAATTATATGTTAAATGTATTAAGTCTATTGATTATAAGAAAGATAATTATAAAATATAGTTTATTGATGAGCATAGGTAATTTAGCTGCACATTTTGTAATATTTCTAAGAATAAATCTAAAATTCCTGTACAATCTGTGGCTGAAACAGTATCAGTCTCCTCTATAATTAAGTCTGATAGCAATAAACTTGCACTGGTTCTTAACTTTGATCTAACTCCATTTTTTATTTTTGAAAAGGCATTTTAATTGGATTTAGCATATGAATATGGAGATAAAAAACTTAAACTTAAAATTAAATAATGAAGTTATTCTCTCTAGACTTTGCTTTCTAAGAATTTTAGCATTGTTTAATATAAGACACATTCCATGTAAATTTTTCATTGTATAGATAAGAGCAAAGATCATGCAAATAATTAGCAAATATATCACCATTAACTGTTTAATGAGCAATAGTTTTACAATATTGCAAGCCATTAATATCCATACTAGCAATCAAAGGTACTGACCTACCCCTCACTGTTGGAACAGTTATAAGGACATGTGTTCCTCTTCTAGATCTTCCCTGGCTATATTTTAAATGTAAATCAAATAAGTACTCATCAATAAAGGTAGCTTTGGGATAATTATCATTAAAACGATTTTTCAAACCAAAGGCATACTCTTTTCTCAATAAAATTCTTTTGGGATTATTTACTCTGTCTAATTCTTGATAGTTTAGCTTCATTGTTGTTTAAAATTTCTGTAGATATCTATTAATAAATTGAAGTTGAAATTGAAAATTTTTCTTCATCTGCCTCAAATGTTTCTTTGATCTCCTTGTTGGACAATTGCCATCTCAACTTTGGCAAAAGAATGTTTTAGGTAAGAATAATCCTGATTCAACACATACAATCAACCAATTACATGCTCCATCTCAAAGTAATATTGATTCTAATAAAAAATATGACAATATTTGCCAAAAGACCCTGTCTGATTCTTGGTGGAACCTCACAAATTGGGGCAACTCTTTTCTAATTACAAACTGGGCTAAAAACTCAAAATCAAGTAATCAGATTCCTCTGACCACATGGCATATTTTGGGGTGCCCATTGAATGGTTCTTCCCCAGCCATATTGAGTTCTATCACAATACCTAAGTGGGGACCACCCCCTTTTTATAGATGTGGCAGAGGTCCCTCAAGGTGAATTTTTTTATCAAATGGTGATTGGTTAAAATACATCAAATCATTACCACATAGGTACATTCTGCCCAAAAATACATTCACATCTGTCATTTTACCAAAAGTAACCAAATTTCTTGAGCTCCAATAGGAAGAATTACCATATTTCCTAATTTGGATGTGTCTAAGCTATTTTGAACGCTACACTGAAACCCTTCAACCCTCAATGCTCAATATAGTTTAAGTACTGAGAATTAGTATTGAAGCTCTCACTTTTATCTTCATACCCCAGCCCATATAAAAAAACTTAGAAAAGCTCAACCTTTACTTTTATTAAAAAGAGTAACCTTTTTTATTTTTATTTAACCGAGGTTAAAAAATTATCCGAGGTGGGTCGACCTTGGGACAAATATACCAACAACGAGAATAATTTCTAGCCAGTACAGGTTTCGAACTCAAAACTTGCACTAGAGGTGGAAGCAGTTTTACCCGCTCGGCTAACCACCCTTAGAGTAGCTATTCTAAGTTTTAAGTAATTTTTGTAGAAATCCAGTTAGATTCAGCACCTGCGAGCCAAAACTCTTGCTGGATCCCACACTCCTTCAAGGTTTTTTGTAGATTAAAAGAGACCAAATTTTAAACTCTATCTGTGCAAGCTTGATTAAGCACTCTTCTTTTGCTTCCACCTTTATATTTTTTTCTATAATCCCACTTGATTCATAACTAGAAGTTGTAGTTCTTGCAGCATTGTAGTTTATTTCTAAAATATCAGCAGCTTCCTTTGTAGTCTTTCCTTGTTCATACACTATTTAAATGAGGCTAAGACATTTAGTGTTAGTGATTGTACTGTATCTAGTTCTAGCTGCAGACTCATTGATTTCCTCAGCATCAGTGTTTTCTTTTGTTAGATTATAATTTGACATAAGAGATACAAAAATATTTTTATAGGAAAAAAGAGTGGGCAATAGTATGCCTGCCTCTATTTTAGCAGAAATATAATAAACTATTGCCAAAAATTTTGTTGAGTTTGAACTATAAAATATTGAAATCAATCTATAATATGTTGTAAATAAAATATAAGTTTTGAAATTAAAATCTAAATATTGAATTTGATTTGTAAAATGATGAAATCAATTTGTAAAATGTTGAAATTGAAGGAAAATGCTATATATTGGCTATATATTTAAATGACACTAAGACAAGAAACTATTAATTGGCTAGTTTTTACAAAAAGTGAGGGTAAACTTAAAATGAACAAACTGTAAATCATATTTTGGAAAGGAAAAAATACCCCATGGAAAAAATATCTTTGCTTAATCCTAGAACCTTAGTCCTAGTATATAACAAATAACTATATATTACAATTGTTGGACATTTGCCCTCACATCTGAAAAACAAGAATGTTTTGGGTCAAATTCAGCCAAAAAGGGGAATGTCAGCCATATGCAATTTTCTGATGTTACTAAGAGCGATTATAATAATAATGAAAATGATAATATCAAAGATATCAGCCAAAAGACCCTGGCCAATTCTCGGTAGAACCCCATTAATTGAGGTAACACCATTTTGAAACCTGCACGGGCACTAAATATAAAAATGAATGATCAGATTACTCTGACCACATGATGGACCTTGGGGCAATCATTAGAAGGTACTCCCCCAACTATAACTAAGTCCTTCAAAGCACCTACATGGGGATAACCCCTCTTTTATGGGCTTGGCAGGGGTCCCCCAAGGGGAAAGAAATTTCTTGAATGGGGATTGGCTGTAGTATTTAAAATAATTACCTCATGGGTACATTTTGGCCAATCATAATCCCCCTTCCATTGTTCTGCTAACATGAAGTGAGTATCTCAAGTTTCAATACTCTGTTCCTTCATATTTCCTTATTTGGACTAGGCCAAGCTATTCTGAACATATCCTTGATTTCCCCTCAACCCTCTAAATACTTTTTTTTATTACTAGATGGTCCCAACCTGAGGGGGGATTCATCAATGTACCCTTTAAATACTTTAAATACTGAATAGTCAGATATTGAGGGTGGTCATTTTTCCTTTTATTATGCTCTTAATAAAATTTATAAAAGCCTAGTTTTATTAGAGCTTTATATTTAAATTTGTTTACAAACTTTTGTAGAAACCAGCAGGCATAAAGCATCAGCGAGCAAGAATAGATTGGTTTTCTAAAAATGGTGCTCACTACATGGGATCCCTGTATAACCAGAATATTTGCTCTTGAGAAGCAACTTGCCAGCGCCCTATCCCGTCTTGAGGAGCTTGAGCAGCACCCTTTAAAACTTTTTATAAAAGATAAATACAAGCCTGGGGAAGGGACTGTTGCGTTCTTTTTATATGTATATGAATCTATTATGCATGACGCCACTGAGAAGCAGAAAATTTGACACATCCTTCCCTGCTAAGCCACCTATCACAAGAGATGATAGTTTCTTACCTGAACCCTTCATACACTTGGGCAGAGGTGAAGGAGGCTCTTTTGGCTGAATTTGGATCAAAGCAGATTCTATATAGGGAAAAACAGGCCTTTGTATGCCTTAGCATGTATGAAGGTGAATCGCCCATTGCTTTTCCTGAACGCTTTTACCTCTCTACAAAAAGATTATCCACCTCCAACATTCTCACCCCTTGATGATGCTATTGCCACCCTGTTGACTGGGCTAGCTTCTCAGCCCTCTCTAGCTAAACATATCATCTCAGTGAAATGCTACTTTAAAGACATCTGAAACATCAAAAAGGCTTTATTAGATGTGGCTGAATTTTATTTATGTGCCTCCACAAATGAAGCAGAGGTGAAAACTTCAGTTCTAACCATTGAGGAGCATCCGCCTGTCGAACAGTTGGGCGTGAGCTCACCTGTGTCTATCCTCCATGAAAAACCTGTTTCATCAGTATGACTTGAAAAGGATATCACTTCTTATTAATCAGAGACCTGTAAGGTAGTAAGAACCATACACCCACACAAGCTCACAAAAGACGCTTTGCCTTCCCCTACCTCCATTGCAGCCTTGCCCATTGTTGAGAATACCCTTGGGGAGGAATCTGAGGGGGGTTACAATGACGTTGGTTACTACATATTGGGAGCCCCCTGTAAGTCTCAGGGAGTGTCCTTTAGCTCTCAATCAAGCTATCTTTCCGTTACCAAAGAAGAAAACACCAAAGAGGATGGCAGTACCCCTCATCACCCAGGGTGACCTCACCCATATAGTTGACAAGCGATGGGTGATAGCCCATCCACTTCAGATCCCACCCCCAATTCCCTCACTCACCTCAGCAGAACTGTTGTGGAGAATTAGTGAAATCTGTGCCAAGATTATTAAACTGAAATTGGTTGGATCTAATTTGGGTGGCAATCGAGCTGATGGCCAAAACTTGAATGGCTTAAAGGCATGAAGGATGAGATATCAGCTGGATCGCCCAACGGTTCCAGTTTGATCCCAAAATCAATAAAATAAATATCAGGTGACATCGATGAGAGTTTGAAGCCTTCTGAAAATAATTTGGGTGTTGTGCCCAATGAGCTACTATCAACCAAATGAATGGTTAAATGACCGAGCGCAGGTGGGTTGGCCATCCTGAACCTGTTCCCAACCAAATGGTCCCATCCCTATATGGGATGGCCTTGGGGATTCCCATTGCTTGTCAGGCCAAATGCTGTCATGCTAACTGTCAGAAACGTAAGTGACCCCTGGTTCAGACGTTTGAGGTCAAACCTACAGAGTCTCAGCTTACTGCCAAATTTTGTGATGTCAGTTCCCAAAGAATAAACCCTACTACCATCCAATTCACCGGTTAGGCCAAATTTGTGGATCCTGCCCATGTCATTGTCACTACCCAACTGACCACTATTTAATCAGTTGCATAGCACTGAGAAAATTGTTGGTCGATTTTCTTACTTTATTTCCCAAACCTAAATTTTACTAAAACCCCAAATTTTTATCTTATTCCTTTTGACCACATTCCATATGGCGTTTACCTGGTGGTCCACCACTCCACACTCTGGGTGAGCCTTACTAATTCTCTTGGTTACCATGATTCCCTCTATCGCCAATTGGGCTCAACAAGTCCAAAATTTTTGGCTCTACAACCCGGTTCTCATGACCTTCCGGCAGCAGTATATGGGGATTTTGTGGCCCTATGTTTGCCAACTACAAGAGAAAATTCGTCACTCTTCTACCCCCAAAGAAATGGTTTCCATAACCAAGAATCTCGCAGAAACTATCCCAGTAGTTTCCACCCCTATTACCAGAACCCCTATTTCTGAAGTCTATTCAGTGTGGTTTGCCATTGGGATACTCCTAACCCTGACATTCCGCCACCACTTAGTGGTATCCTATTTCCTGGCTCCATATCAAGTCATATGGTTGGCAATGCCTCTGGCATTCTGGCTTGCTTTCTGGATGCTTATGCATCCTGACTGGCAGGCTGAACTAAACTTCTTCTGCCATTTCCATGACATAATCGACCAACCATTACTTCCAGCCATTTTCGCCTTAGTTTTCAAATTGGGCGCTGCAGTGGTTACCCTCTACCAGATGAACGTGCAATCAGTTTTGTGTTTTTTGCCATTTGTTTGGTCACTTTCTGACTTTGGGAGAAGCATCCACTTTATTTTGGGTAACTTTCTTCAAGCCACCCAAGAAATGCAGACTGCATCTTCTCATACTTTCTCTGACCAAGGAAAAGGATCAAGTATCCTCTCCCAAGGGATTGTCAATCAGGTTCTTGATGCTCTCGCCAAAGTACAAATGAGGACATCAATTGCACTCAGTAATGTTTCAGCAATATCTCATGCCCAACAAAGTCTTGCATTGTTGGATGCCATAGATGGAGATGCCCGCCGTTGGGTGAGAAGTCTTTTACACTATTCCTCACAAAAAGAAGATCCCATTCCCCTGCTGGCTGCTGTATCAGCTGCCCTAAAACCCCATGTATCCCAATCAAATCACTTACTCAGACTACTTCTAAACATGGCTGAAGCCCCTAGTTTGGCTTCCCTGATTTCCACCTTTCATGAGCTGGCTTCCGCGTCAGACCTATCTACTGACATGCTTCAGGCGGTCTTTAGAGCGAGTTTGAATTCAGTTTCCGCTTACCACATGGCCTGGTCTACCATTCAGAAATCAGTGGATCAGATATGTGCCACCGCAACTAATATTAAAGCATTACCTCACCACGTTTCCCCATATCAGAAGGGAAACTTTATGATAGGATTTCCTAACAAAGATGTAGACGATGCGCCTGACGTTAAAGTAGCTGTTGAAGTGGATCCCAACCCCCATAACCCCTGAGTCCGAATTGCCACTTCTGGAGTCAACCATGAATGACTCTGTTCATGCCCAGATGGAAGAAACGATTTCTCCCGCACTTGTACTCTCAATTTTCGCCCCAGCCATAATCCCAGGCCCTGGGTTCAGCATACCCGTTATCTCTTCAGTCGTTCTTGAGTCAGTCAAATCTCCAAATAAACAGAATTCCACTTACTTCCTTGTCCCTATGAGAATCAGTTTTGGTCCTCATCATGTATCCTTTGAAGCTCTGATGGATACTGGAGCAGCGGGGAACTTCATGAGCGTCGAGTTGGCACAACAGTTAAAATTGGAAATGGATGTGGGCGCCTCAGTAATGGTGGCATCTTCTGCTTACCAGTCTTTGTATGTCATTTGCCATCCATTACACTTCTCGATCCATCAATATAACTTCTGCGATTGGTTTTCAGCCATGCCAAACCTGGTATTTCCGGTGATCTTGGGTATGGGGTGGTGGCACCAACAACATGTGAAGATTCACTTAGAGTCTAATACATTGTCATTTACCAATGATGATTTAGAGGGAGAGTTCCCTTTGATTGACACCCTCAAAAAGATACAAGGAACCAGCTCTATCACTACCTTGGTTACCTCCACGGGCATCCCAGCCAATTTCCCTGAAAGCTTAATATAATACCGGGAAATCTTCAATATGGAAAAAGTGGACCATCTGCCTAAACGTTTCAGGTATGATTGTGGATTTTGAACAACTGTGGAATTGGTGAACATCAACTGTCCGTTGTATCCTCATACAGTGGAGGAAGAGGCCGCACTCAATACCTGGTTGGACGATATTTTAAAAAAAGGCTGGCTGTTTAAAGAAACCTCTCCCGTCGCCTCCCCTATTGTATTTGCAAGAAAATTGGATGGATCACTCCATCCTTGCATAGATTACGGTCACCTGAACAAAATATCAGTTACAGATCCCTATCCGTTGCCCTTAGAACAGACAATCAGTCAGGCAATTGCCAAATCCCGTGTCTTTTCGAAATTGGATCTGTTGAACACTTTCAATCAGATTTGAGTAATGGAAGGACAAGAATGGCTGACTGCAATCCAAACGAGGTAAGCATTTTTCAATTTCGCGTAATGCCCTTTGGGCTGAAAAATGCTCCCACTATGTTTCAATGAATGATTGACAATGCGTTAGGGGATCTCCAGTTCTCCTGCGCCATTGCTTATATTGATGATATCCTAGTCCATTCCCCAACTCCTGAACATCATGCTATTGACTTAGAAGCAGTGGTGGCTGCTTTGCATAAAGCAGGCCTGTTCCTCAAAGCTTCCAAGTATGAGTTTTACAAGGAAGAGGTTACATTTCTCAGAAACTTTGTACTTAAAGAAGGTGTCACCATCCCCCCAACAAATTAGATGCAATCTGAGAATGGCCAACCCCAACTACACAGAAGCAGCTTCGAAGTTTCTTAGGTACTAAAATTTTCTTAAAGAAATTTTCCCCCGCACTTTCCCAATTGGCCGCCCCGCTCCATCCCCTCACAGGGAAAAAATGTACCATTTTGTTGGACCCCGAATGCCAGCAGGCGTTTGAATTGATTAAGGAAGTATTCATGTCTCTTCCCATTTTGAAACATGCTGATCCCACCAAACTGTATATCATTGCATGCGATACTTTATCAGTAGCTGTGGGCGCAGTGCTGCTTCAGGACCACAATGGTCTTGAACATCCAGTCGCTTATTTCTCCCAAAAATTCACCACTATGGAGCAGTCCTGGGCTATTCATGACAAGGAACTGGCTGCTGTTTCATGGGCTTTAACTCACTGGTGCTACCTGTTGCAGGGTGCTCGTCATGAGTTAACGGTTTGCACAGATCACCAAGCTCTCTTGTATTTTTGCAAACCCCAAAAATTGGCACACCGGCAAGCCCAAACCTATCATAACCTGTGCAGTTTTAACTTCATTTATGAATTCATCAAAGTTGTGCTAAATGTCCTTCCCAATTTCCTAAGCCATAGTCCCGCTCACTGCCCCTCAGAAACTGAGGTAGAGGATCTCATTACCATGATTCCTGCCACTCAAATTCTGTCAATCGCTCCCTCCAATGTTTCCTCCGCTGCATTGTTGCCCAATGACCCGTTATTGGCCAAGGTTTTAGCCAGTCAAACAGCCTGCCCTGAGGGTGTGGAGTTGATTGAACATTTGACTCACTCAAGTCCCAAACACTCCTATATTCTCTAGAAGAAGGTCTCATTTACTTTTGTTCTCATGTTTGGGTTCCCCCTCCTTACGCCTGACTGTATTCCGCGCACACCATGATCCCCCCGCGGTCAGACACCCCAATAACAAGAAATGCATTGACTTGATCAAGCAAACCTTTAATTGGGCTGGACTGACCAAAGAGGTTCCAGCTTAGATCGCCAATTGTGTTATTTGTGCTAGGGCCAAGTTGGACCATTCTGGAAAGAACGGTCTTCTGCATCTGTTACAACAGGCGTAAGGTCCATGGACCTCGATGTCCATAGATTTTATTGTTGACCTCCCCTGTTCTAATGGTTTCACAGCGGTAATGGTAGTGGTAGATCGCTTTACCAAATTTTCCCTGTTTATTCCTTGTACTTCTGCAATTATGTCAGAAGAAATGGCGCATCTATTTGTTTTACATGTGTTTTCAATGTTCAGTCTTCCCCAGGAAATTGTTAGCAACAGGGGTACTCAGTTTACCGACCAGTTTTGAAGTGAACTCTTGTCAATCCTTAAGATAACCCCCTGTCAATCTACGGCGTATCACCCCCTGGTCCAATGGCCAGACTGAGTGGGTTAACCAAGTTCTCAAACAGTACCTGCGTTGTTATGCTGTAGCAGTGCAGGATACCTGGGCCGATGACTTGCCTCTTTCCCAATTTGCATACAATAATGGGACTCACGCTTCCACAGGTTTTTCACCATTTAAAGCAACGGTGGGTTATAACCCATCATTCTCAGTCAGATCATGTTTATGACCAGAAGTGCAAGCTGCCGCGGATCATGCTGCCCATGTCCAATTGATCCAAGCTTTAGTGTGGAAACACCTCACTAAAGCCATTGATGACTATAAACGATTTGCAGACTGCAAGCATCTTCCAGGTCATGACTTTATGGTAGGCTCTTATGTTATGCTCAATACTCACCATTTGCAGATCCAAACCCCTTCCCAAAAATTCGCCAGCAAGCGTTCAGGCCCTCATGTAGTGGAGCAGGTATTGATTAATGGAGCATTCCAGTTGAAGCTTCCTGCGCATTAAAAGCAACACCCAGTTTTCCATGTATCCCATCTGTTGCCCTTTAAGGGTGTAATTTCCATGGACCTAGAACCAATCATCATCAATAACGAGGAGGAAGCTGAAGTGGAGGCCATCCTGGCATCTCAGAAGTCGCGACGATCAGTACAATATCTTGTGGCCTGGAAAGGATATCCATCTTATGAAAACGATTGGGTCAAGGCGTGTGATTGCGCAAATTGTATGGACCTGGTTGACGTTTTCCACACATCCCACCCTGAGGCTCCCCACCCGCTTCAGAAGGCTGCGATGATTATGGCTATCAAGTTACCCAAAGCACTTAAGAACGTGGCTCTGGTGAAGTATACCAGTGGGGGGGCCATCCCTTTTGGAAAAGAAAAGGGTAATGTAAGTCTTGGGGAGTATCCTTTGGCTCTTGATCAAGCTATCTTTCCATTCCCGAATAAAAAAACTGAAGAGGATGGCAGTACCCCTCATCACCCAGGGTGACCTCACCCGAGTAGTTGATGAGCAATGGGTGATAGCCCATCCACTTCAGATCCCACCCCCAATTCCCTCACTCACCTCAGCAGAACTGTTGCGGGGAATTAGTGAAATCTGTGCTGAGATTATCAAACTGAAATCGGTCAGATCTAATTTGGGCAGCAATTGGGTTGATGACCAAAATTCAAGTGGCTGTAAAAGTATGAAGAATGAGGTATCAGCTATATTGCCTGACAGTTTCAAATTTGATCCTGAAATCAAAAAAACAAATATTGGGTGACATTGACAAGAGTTTGAAGCCATCTGATAGTAATTTGGGCGTTGCACCCAATGAGCTACTATTGACTGAACAAATGGTTAAATGACTGAGCGCGGGTGGGTTGGCCATCCTGAACCCATTTCCAACCAAATGGTCCCATCCCTATATGGGATGGCCTTGGGGATTCCCATTGCTTGTCGGGCCAAACGCTGTCATGCTAACCATTGGAAACATAATTGACCCCTGGTTCAGACGTTTAAGGTCAAACCTACAGAGTCTCAGCTTGCTGCCAAATTTTGTGATGTCAGTTCCCAAAGAATAAACCCCCCACTACCATCCAATTCACCGGTTAGGTCAAATTTGTGGATCCTGCCCACGTCATTGTCACTACCCAACTGACCACTATTTAATCAGTTGCATGGCACTGAGAAAATTGTTGGTCAATTTTCTTACTTTATTTCCCAAATAAAAATTTTATCAAAACCCCAAATTTTTATCTCCTTCCTTTTGACCACATTCCATATGGCGTTTACCTGGTGGTCCGCTGCTCCACACTCTGGGTGGGCCTTACTAATTCTCTTGGTTACCATGATTCCCTCTATCACCAATTGGGCTCAACAAGTCTGAAATTTTTGGCTCTACAACCCAGTTATCATGACCTTCCGGCAGCAGTATATGGGGATTTTATGGCTCTATGTTTGCCAACTACAAGAGAAAATTCGTCACTCTTCTACCCCCAAAGAAATGGTTTCCACAACCAAGAATCTCGCAGAAACTATACCAGTAGTTTCCACCCCTGTTACCAGAACCCCTGTTTCTGCAGTCTATTCAGTGTGGTTTGCCGTTGGGATACTCCTAACCCTGACATTCTGCCACCACTTCGTGGTATCCTATTTCCTGGCTCCATATCAAGTCGTATGGTCAGCAATGCCTCTGGCATTCTGGCTTGCTTTCTGGATGCTTACACATCCTGACTGGCAGGCCGGTATAAACTTCTTCTGCCATTTCCATGACACCCCATGGAAATAGAAGTGCCTGATCATTTAAACGCTGGAGGAGTAGATGAGACAATATACCTGAGGAAATGTACCTCAGCCAGATACTAGGGTGTCCAAAAGTTATTGACACTGCCAGCGATGGTGACCAATTCTTAGCTGGGTTGATACGCCCTCTTCAGCGGGTTTATCCCATAAAATCCATCATGGATAAATACCCTGAGACTGCTAAAAAGCTAACCTCCATCTTCCGGCTCAAGGAGGTCTTAGCTTTGTTACCTAACTTTGGAGGAACGCTCACTAAGGTTGAAGTTGTCATTTAAAAGGTCAAAATACTGGCCATCCTGGACACTGGCTTCTCAGTTAATGCGATCTCCACTAATCTTATCAAGAAGATAAAGCTAGCGCCTGATTTGGAGTACACGCAAGAATTTGGTACTGCTTGCTCAATAATACCCATATTATCAGGGCATACTCTTCCCTTCCCATTAAAATTGGGAAGCTTATTTTATCAGCCTCTGCCTAGGCTTTGGACAACAATGCATATTATATGCTCATCAGCACTCAGTTTATGATTGAGTATGAGGGAATAATCAAATGAAGCAAGGTTTTTTCTCATTACTCAACTATGAAGTCCCATTAGTCTTATCTAATAAAGAACCCAGCAAGCATGAATACTCTTACCTGGTCAAATACCCCTTTGCAGCTATAACTTTGCCTTATTCCACTTATGGGTGTAACGCAAAGAAATTCCTGATTCAGTGGATGCTGGGATGGTATCCCTTTATATGCTGCCAATGAGGTCTTGATTAAGCCTGGTGAACAAAGAGTGGTTGAAACTAAGATCACACTTCAAATCTCACACCATTGCTTGTTGCACCTCGTGACTATTGAAGGTGTTAGTCCCTTGGAGCCTTGTGTCTTGCCTGGGATACTAGACCCAGCCTACCAGAGGCCTATTACCCTTCTACTGGGAAACCATACTGAGAAAAACATGATCATCCGGAAACACCAGGAGATTGGCTGAGGTTTCCTACTCCCTGTAGAAAACATTGATCATATCCATTCTACTGGCTCTATGGCGGATTTGGGCTTACCCATGGACAACCTGGTGTGTACCTTGCCCTAGGTTCATATTTCAGATAAGCTAACCCCAGAGGAGTTAGAAAAAGTACAAACCTTTCTAAATGAATATAGTGACATATTCTCTAAATTGGATACTAACTATGGCCACATGAAGGGCTGGTGCCACTCCATTGATGTGGGAGATGCATGCCCTATTAGGTCCAAACCTTATTGCAAGTCAAAATTTGGAGGAACAGCAAGTGAGGACGGAGCTCCAGCAGTTATTAGACGTGGGTTTACTTGTTCCCCCAAAAAGCCCTTGGTCTTTACCTCTATTGCTAATTAAAAAGAAAAAGGAGGTCATCAGATAGTCATGGACTACCATAAATTAAATAATCTTATGAAGAAGGATAGCTATCCTATCCCTTGCATTGATGATGTCCTGGCCCAACTCTTTGGCCCTAACTTCTTCTCCGCCATGGACATGGCCAGTGGCTATTGGCAAATGGACCTTTCTCCTTAAGATCAGGAGAAATGCTCTCTCATTTGCAGTGAGGGTCTCTTTCAACCCACACAATCACCCCAAGGGTTGTTCAACGCATTTGCCTCTTTCCAGCGTGCAATGGATCACATGATGCAGGACCTCAAGTTAACTTGTGTCATCATATATCTTGATGATAATATGGTGTTCTCAAAAACCTTCAATGAACATCTTGATCATTTGAAGGAGGTGTTTTAACAGTTTTGTAAGTCTAATATTAAGTTGAAGCCCTCAAATTGTACCTTCTTTCAAAAAAATGGATTTCCTTGGTCACTCCATTTCCCAATAAGGAATTCAACCCATGCAGGACAAAATCAAAGCCATCTCAAAAATGCCACCCCCTAAAAATCTATGGGATATTAAGGTATTTCTAGGGATGATGGGGTATTACCATCAGTTTATCCCTAAGTTTGCACAACTCAGCGAGCCTGTTGTCCAGCTATTGACCAAGAATACCCCTTTTTATTAGGATCCTGAACAAAAGGCCTCTTTCTAAGACAATGAAGCAACTGCTACAACAACTTCCTATCCTACAACATCTAGATTATAATAAACTGTTTTTCTTGTTTATAGACGCTTCAGACTACGCTGTAGGGGCCATCTTAGCTCAATTGGATGAAAATGGTGTTGATCATCCGGTATCTTATTTCAGTAAGATGCTTTCAAAAGCATAATGCAACTACAGTGTAACAGAAAAAAGTGCCTTGCTGTTTTGTTAGCTATAAAACATTATCACCCCTTTCTATATGGGGCACCTTCACTGTAGTTATGTAATACACTTATTTAAAGTGGTTACAGAATATGAAGGATTCTACTGGCCAGTTAGCTCTCTGGGCTCTCAAGCTCCAGCATTATGATATGGAGATTGAACACCGTGATGGGACTCAGCACGTGAATGTTGATAGGTTGCCTCAACTGCCAGTCCTTCATTTAGATAACAGTGAGGCAGAGAGGTTACATGACCTCTTAATGACCCCAGATGAATGGGAGAATGAGGATGAGCCTGTTCAGAAAATGTTAGCCAACACTCCTGCAACACCAAAGTGGAGAATGGGAAGTTGTATAAGCAGGGGGGACAAAATGGCTACCTTACCCTCAGCCCTCAGAATGTGTACCTGCAATCCTAGAAGCTCATTCCACCCTAGGTCATGGAGGGGCAAAGAAAACTTATGAGTGGATTAAAGATCAGTTTTATTGGGATGGTATGATGTAATCTATTGTTGATGTCTTGGAAGCCTGCCTTATATGTAAGAAGCAATCCGATTTTAAGACCTGATACCAGTATCAACCAACTACCCCTCAACAACCATTACATACCATCAGTTTGGATGTAGTAGGTCCCCTTTCACAGACTACTGATGGAAATTAATTTATACTAGTAGCTCCCCAAGTTCGATTCTGGTACTGGAACTTTGGGTAGGGGACAATTATGACTGTGTTGGCGTTGTGCACCAATGCCCCAAACCGAGATAGCAAATAGCAAATGCGGTCCATGGAGTTCCTGGTCTATCATATGCTGCGCATGGAGGTTTTCTGGGTTTTATCCTCCTTTCCCATACATTCAATTTCCCTTAATTGGTGCGGTATCATCCTCAGGTCAGCCCACCTTGAATAAAATAAAAATAAATTTATACTAGTAGCCATTGACTACTTTACTAAGTGGGTTGAAGCTGTGGCTCTCCATGCCCAAATGGCCAAGGCAACAGCCATTTTATTGCATCAAAACATCTTCACACATCACAGCTGCCCTCAAGTACTACTCTGTGATAATAGTAAGAACTTCACCTCCAGAGTAGTCAAAATCCTGGCCACATCTATGGGAGCACAACAACTTTTCTCAGCTATGTATAACTCTCCATCAATAGGACTGTGAAAAGAGCAAATGGAACCTTGGTTTCCATTCTTCAAAAAATGGCCTCCTCTGGCCCTCTTCACTGGGATCAATATCTACCCAGTACTCTTATGGCTTACCAGATTAGCTATCACAGGATTCTAAAAATATCTCCATTTTATGCCTTGTATGGTTGGAAACCAGGTATACCTGCCCACTTAGCTAAAGATGTATTCTCTTCTAGAGTTGAGGAACCTGAGAAAGTCATGAGAAGATTGGCTCATCACATAATCCAAATCCAATCTGAAGCTATGATCAATTTAGCAAAAACAGTGACTAAAGAAGGGCAGGCTGCCAATGAGCTCTGAACCCCCTACCTACATTCCAAGTGTCTATCATGGTATTGTACTACCATAACTGCATCACTCCTAGAAGCAGTAAGCTTGGATCAATTTGGGAGGGTCCCTTCACTATCACTTACAAGAGAGGAAATGAGTACTACATCAAATCTCTAGCTACTGGTATTACCATTAATACATACATGGCTGTTCCTATTACCCTATTCTCCCCAACATTCTTGAGGGGTGATATTGGATTTTGCCCTCACAGCTGAAAAATAAGAATGTTTTGGGACAAATTCAGCTGAAAAGGGGAAATGTTGGTCATTTGCAATTTCCTGATGATACTAAGAGAAATTTTAATTATAATGAAAATGATGATATCAAGGATATCAGCCAAAAGACCCTGGCTGATTCTCGGTGGAACCCTATTAATCAGGGTACACTATTTTGAAACCTGCATAGGCACTAAATGTAAAATCAAATGGTCAGATTAATCTGACCACATGATAGACCTTGGGGCAATCATTGGAAGGTACTCCCCCAACTATAACCAAGTCCTTCAAAGCACCTACATGGGGATACCCCCTCTTTTATAGGCTTGGCAGGGGTCCCCCAAGGTGAAAGAAATTTCTCAAATGGGGATTGGCTGAAGTATATAAAATTGTTACCTTGTAGGTATGTTTTGGCCAATCATAATTTCCCTTCCATTGTTATGCTAATATGAAGTGAGCATCCCAAGTTTTGATACACTGTTCCTTCATATATCCTAATTTGGACTAGGCCAAGCTATTATGAACATATCCTTGAATTCCCCTTGACCCTCAAAATACTTTAAATACTGAATGGTCAGATTTTAAGGGGGTCATTTTCTCCTTTTATCATGCTCTTAATAAAATATATAAAAAACTCAGTTTTATTAGGGCTTTATATTTAAATTTAACTACAAACTTTTGTGAAAACCAGCAGGTGTAAAGCATCAGTGAGCAAGAATCAGCTTGTTTCCTACAACAATATATCATTAAAATTCCAGGATAAATAATAAGATAGGGAAATACTATTGGTGTAAAAGTTGAATCAAATAAGCCAAGATATTTAGCACTCGTATGAGATTAAGTATACAGTAAACATGCCTAACTTTTACTAGATGATGCAATTCAATTTAATTATAACTTGTTCAAATTGTAGTATCTAAAGGAAAAAGTAACTAAACAAACTTTCAATTTTTTTAAAAAAGTTGCCAAAAATTTTTGAGTAATAATTAAAAATCATGTCTTAATGTAGGTCTAGCCTTGACTGGGACTATACAAAACAAATTGTGAAGATATGGAGAGTATGCAAAAACAATTAAATATCTATTAGCCAGGTAATAGTAAGAATATAACAGTTTAAGTGGAGAAAACAACTAATTTATGAGTCTAGACCCTTGTGTTTTATAAGAACGCATACTAATAAATTATGACTGATTATATTCCTGCAATAGATTAAACATCAATCCTTAGAAATAGCCTTTCTAGATAAACGTGAGATATCTGTTATAAATATTTAAAAATATCTTAAAGTTGATATCAATAACATATACTGCTTTAAGAAATCATAACTCATCTTAATTTTACATCAAATATCTGAAGTCTGGATACCTTGTTGAAAACTAACTATAAGAGAAATTTATACATTTTTGATGAAAGCTTTTAATCATAACGAATAACTTTCGCAATTTTGATTCAAATTGCACATGTGAACCATCCACTTTCATTAAAGTGTAGTATGTGATGACGAAAAGACAGCTTTATAGAGAGAATAATCTAGCGCACAGTATAAAATAGTAAGGTGGCACTAGAATCAAAGAAATTGCGCTGATTATACTTTGTCCAAAAATTCTTAATAAACAAACTTTCCTCAATGATCTAAAAACTTTTCAAGTCAAAAAAATAATTGCTGAAAAGTATAAAAGTTTGCTTTCGATTGCAAGTAAGCTTAGCTTACTACATTTTCAGATCTAGTTTATCATCTCCGCCTCTTCTAACAAGAAAAAACAACGCAATTTCTAAAATATAAGACGACTATCGCTTCCAAATTGAGGCTGTTTAATTTATATATGAACATGCCCCGAATCTCACCTCGTGGATTATCGACAAATCCTCGATTTTCACGACAATAATATAATTACCTTAAACTAAGAATTATTATATACAAAAAAGCAATTGAATTTTAGTTATAAATATCATTTTAAAGAGCTTTACAAAATTTATTGTATATGAAATATGACATCGGAGTTGTAATCATAAAATTATACTTCTCTTAACTGAGGTGTAGAAACGTAAATATAATAAGATGGAGGTGAAGTTAGCCACAAGACTTTAAATTAAATCAAAGCAGATTTTGTTAATTATAATAACCCCTTATTACTATCCTTGCAACGTCACGGGGCTGTAAACGATGTAGAGGTTGACTTTGTATATAATAGGGGGCGTTTGAGTTTTCTGTTAATCTGATAAAGAAGCAAATTTTTAGTCAGTTCGCAAAGATTTTAAATTAAATTACAAAGGCAAATCTAACATTAAATACTTTAGCCATCAATAGGATTTTTTTGAAAAGATGCTGATAAACAACTTCGTGATCTTAGTATCGATACTCAGCTTTGCAATTCAAAGTATCCAACAAAAAGGGAGGGCAAGCGTGAACTTTTAGGCCACGACGTCAACACTCTGATTTGCCTCTTAAATAAAGAAAGGAGCAGGAATCAAAAGGGATATGGCTTTCCTTTAGGAATTAGCTGGTAAGACTATTCTAACTCAATTCTCTACTTAGTTTACAATATCGAAGTTGTCTTCGTAAACTTTTTTGGTCATTGATTTTTGCTCTAATTTTAACACTTTCATGTCCGGTGACACCAACATGTTGCCATCGGCAACTAACGTTTGGTTTGCACGTGACAAAAAGTTGGTGTCACCGGATGTGAAAGTGTTAATAACTCAATCATACATTTAACTTTTTTGAGTTAAAATTGTTTATATTTTCTGTAAGTTTGTTCTATTAGCTCTTTTCTGATTGCTTAGTTCTTTTGCACTTTCCTTGAACGTTTTTGGCCAAAATTTGTTTCTGTTTAAAAATTATTCTTCTCGTATATAGCTCAAGCAACTTTCTACTCGTTTTGTGGTAATTTTTGACAATTTGGCTAAACTCTGATATTTTGGTTTTTTGTAGTCTTAGTTTTAAAATTAATAAATAACGAATACTTAGGAAACTTGTAAAGGCTTCCGAAAAGCGCGGCATATACATAGGACAGTTACCTAGCCTTTTAGATATTGAAAATTCTGAATCAGATTTGACTGCTCAACTTTCAGAAACCCAATACCGCTGGTTTGCTGCGGGAGAGGTATTAGCTAGGAATATTATGAAACCAGAAGCAGTTTTGCAAGGTTTATTAGAAAACTCACGTAAGAAAGAAAAGTGATAGTGTTTGAGCTAAGGCAAAATAGTTTCCCGAAAATTTTACTCGATGCTCAGTACAATCATTTTTGGGGGACAATTTAATAAAAAGAGCAAGCTATGGGTCTTGATGTTTGGACGCGGTGTCGAACCTACACCTCAACCAAACTGCTCCTTGCCAAGTGAGCCACATGATTTTGCACTGAGAAACGGTATGTGGTCAAAAGCTGTTTTTAACAGACAAGAATTCCATGTACATAGCACATCCATCCTTTTCAACGGCAGTTTACCGACCGAAAAAGATACTGGCAAGTTTATAAAGCACGCCCCTGCAACACACAATGTTTCCCGCTCTTCTCGCGCTTTACGCTTAAAAGGTTTTGTAAATGGTGGGCCGTTATCTTGGCTGAAGCTCACCAGCTTTGACCCTAGGCTTAATAATACTTTTGACTACTCAGACATCACTGTTGCTTCTTATCCCTTTAATCTCGTTAAACTACTCTGCTATATCAACCACGCTCGGAGTCTAGCTCAGCCCGCCGTTAAACCTCTCGGCGCAAACCTTGATCTTATCAGCGTAGCAAGGAATCACACAGAGTTAAACGCCATGAGACTCAGTCTGTCTCATATTGGGGCTGATGGAAGTTCTGTTGGAGAGCGCTTAGTAGAAGCTGGTTATGATTGGAAGGCTTACGGTCAGAACACAGCGCGCGGCATAAGTTCCCCAAAGGATCTCCTGGTTGCTTTCTTGGGATCAAAGGGTCATCGCGAGAAAGTGCTTAACCATGCATTTTCTTCAGTTGGAGCATGGTATGTTCCTCGCGGTCAGTATTGGACAGTTTTATTTGCAAGAGGTCCTAATGTTGACCCCGCACCGGTATGTTTGAAGCCTTTTTTTCTTTCCTATTTGATCACATTTAAGCACTCTTGTGTGCCACGTATTTATTGAATCAGAATTGTCTAAATTGCAAATTTTGCATTTACAAGTTTTTAGGTTGATAATCTAGTCAATTCTAGTGTATGTATATTGTTGGGCTTCCATTTTTGAGCTTGATGACACTATGCCCAAGAAGCCTGACAGTCAATACATGAAGCCATCTAAGATGCATGACAAGTAGATTATTTTAAAAGGTGCCAAGTCACCATCTATATCCCATAAGCTAGAGTATCTATCCTATGGTAAGTATGGTGTAATGGACATATTGAAATCAAGCACTAAAACAAGAAATAGAATTAACAATTTAACTTTATTGTAAGGTAGAATAAGGTTTTTTATATGTCATACTTATCAGTACAAACCCCAAAAGGAAAAATATAATAAAATTAATTGAAGGAGAAATCTGTATGGGAGGCTCTTAGTCAGGTGATGCATCCAGATTCTACAATGCCTTTGTAGCATATTTTTGTAAGCAAAATATTATGTTGAATGTACCAAGTTGGATGTGACTTGGTATCACTTAGGCTAATCATTGGGCAGATTCTTGATTCTTACACTTTTTTTGGGTTTGTCTTAATTTACTGCCTCATATAAAACTAGTATACTAGTTACCTGACATTCCTATATTCATTTAGATTAGGCACGATTTTATCTTGGGGTATCGTAGGCTCAAATTGGTCCAATATAATTTCTTGATGTTGATTTGAGCTATACCAACTATCAGTTTTTCCATGTGATTAATTGAGGTTGCTTCTTTAACCTCCTTCTGGGGTATAAGCACCAATTCTGTCATAGGAGTCAAAATAGTCATTATTCTTCCCATTATGTCTGATATCCTGAATTCTGACATTACCCCTTCAAGAATATTGGCAGGGGAGTACTGATACAAGAATTGGCTATGTATGTGGTTGATAGTTACTCCAGTTTCTAATGACCTGATTGAGTATCCATCCCCACATTTGTAGGTTATAGCATATAGTCTATCCCAGATAGAATCTAATTTTCCTCCTAGGGATGCTATATAATTAGATAGTACAGGACTAAATCTAAAATCTTAAAGATGGGCAAAGGCTAGTGAGATGTATTTACTGCTTGAGATTCTCTTGTAACTATCTTGGCTATATTTGTCATCACCTTTAATTGTAGTTGTATGATCTTCTGGGCTAAACTTCTTAGTGCTTTTTCAGGCTATTTGGTTTTTCACTGGTAATTTCACAAGCTGATAGAGTCAGATTTCCAGGATCTTCCATATAAGGCCTTGAAGAAAGACATTTTGATGATGCTTAAAAACTTATCCTGTAAGCCATCAACATACTTGGGAGATATTGGTCCCAGTATAATGGATAAGTAGTGGCCATCTTGCATAATACTAAATCCAATGTTCTATCTGCTCTTTCTACATTTCTGTTAGTTGATAGATTGTAGGGTGCTAAAGATAATTGTTGAGTTCCCATGCACATAGTTAAGATCCTCACAATTCTTGAAGTAAAGTTCTTCCCATTTTTGCATAGCAGTACCTGAAGGCAACCATGCCTAGTAAAAAATTTTTGTATAAAAACTTAGTGGTAGCCTTGGCAGTCTGCACGGAAATGATGATTGCTTTAAACCACTTCATGCAATAAATGGTTCCTACAAGGATGTATTGATTTTCTTATAGATTCAGGCAATAAACCTATTACATCAAGACTGATAGTATAATTGGCTGCCAAGGGGGTCATTGGCTGATACTTGTATTTGGCCTTATGTGGCATTTGTTTTTAAAAGTTATGCAAGAGTCTAAGATTTTCACTACAATCTAGTATTTCTTCACAATAGTAATACTTTTTTATCCAGTATAAGCTTTTCTGGCTCCTCCATGTCCTAAGGTATTGAGGGCTCCCATTATAACTGTTACCTGTTCCAAAGGTCACAAGCAGGGTAGCCATTCTGTTCTGACATTCTTGTATAATCTGGCAAGAACTTTTGTACTTCAAGCATATTGTTTAACATCTTCTTAACTGGTTCATCTTTTTCACAAGGGTCTGGCTTCAAGGTTAGTACATGTAACCATTCAGCTTTTCTATTGTTTATATATTTTAGAAATCTGGTTAGTACATCTATGTTCATATGATTCATTCCAGTGTGATGGATGATGTACATGTTGTAATGCAGTAGTTCAAAAGCCCAATGGACTAATCTTCCTGTTAGATCTTTCACATTTTCAGACACTTCAAAGATGTGTGATGTGTAAAAATTGTAAAGTATGCACCATAAAAGAAGGGACAAAGCTATTTTACCACAAGGAGAACAACTAAGCAATCTTTCTTTATAATGCTGTAATTTCACTAAGCCTTTAAAAGCATATCGCTGTAATAAGATAGCAGATGGTCAATGCTTTCTCATCTAGTTGCAATAGAATAACTCCTATGGCTAATCCAGAGGCATCTGTTTATAGCATTAATGGTTATTCACAGTCCAGATGTTGTAAAATTGGTCTTCTCTTTAACAAATCATTCATGGTCTCAAATTCAGTTCTTTGATCTACTCCTCACAAGAACGGGGTGTTTTTTTGGCAGAAAAACAGAATTTGGTTGAGCTCATTGAGCAAAATTAGGATTAAAATTAATGGTTATATCCATCATTCCTAAGAATGCCTGCATGTCTTAGAGGCTCTTTGGCTCAGGAATCTTAAAGATTGCTTCATCCTTATTGTGCAAAAGTTAAATTTCTTCCCACAATATAGTAAGTTGTTGTATTTTTGATTGACTACATTAAACATCTTGTTTACAGATTAATTACTTTATAGGTTGTTGTTAACAATCTATCAAATGGTGATGGTTGCCATCTAACTTATTAGTCATAAATAACCAAAGGATACAATCTGATGATTGGTTTTGATTAGTATTTTTTCAGGGATCATCCCCAACAATGTTAAATAGGTAATTTAATGAGAGATTGATATCTAATAGTTATATTACATGGAAGATTATTCAGGCAGAGGCGCTGATTTAGTGCATTTTTATAAAGCTATTGAAGCGTCTCAACGCTTGGTAGTTTGTAGGTGTAATCAGGTAATGCAGCCCCTATAGAATTAGTGTATGGTTCCTGACACTAATGGAGGACTGCTGAACTGCAAAAATTACCCTACTGGGTATTAACTAAGGCTAAGGAACCTAGTATGTTCAGAATTTAATCTCAAGGGTCAACGGTTGTGGGAAATACCAATTATTCTCCAATACACCAGCTATAAATTGTGCAACTTTGCTTATAAAAACCTCTAGTAAATTTTATAATAAAGTAGATAAAAATAGTATTGTTTAGATACTTTTATATTTACGCTATTTTCATTTGTTAAATTTAATTCTTAGAATATAGTTTAAAAAGATCAAAGATTCTTTGGCTATTTATAACTGTTCAGACCTCCGCAGACTCCAGTGTCAAAAGAGTAAATGGAAACCTTTGAACCTAAAATTAGGTTAAGTTCCAATATAAAGCTTCATCAAAAGAGAAGAGTTAGAGGGAAGAGTTCCCTCAGTTTATCAATATCTTCAAGCTTAAAAGAGTGCGTTAATACAGCAGCAATCCATATTGGCAGAAGATTCAACAAGAGTGTTAGCCTTGATACTAGCACCAACTCAATTATTTATATAAAATTAACTTTACTACAATTTACATAAGAACCTTTGCAGTAAACTTAGAACTTCAGCAAGCAGTAGTCAAAATTTTACACATGTGTAAAAACTGTGGGTTTTCACTGGTGCACAGATTCACTTAACTACTGACACTGGGAATAAATATGAACTTGCTAATTGTACGAAGACAATTAGCTTAGTTGTTTTTGGATAAATGGGTAAATTTGGCCTTACTCTGGCAGATAATAATATACATGACTTCAGCCTCACTCTGGCAATATATAAGAATTCTAGAACTTTGGCCTCACTCTGGCATTGACACTTAGATAAGGACTCTCTTCCAAGAAGCAGATAAACTACAAAATATAATGAATATAAAATATAGGTCTAAGGTTTATCTCAGTCTGGCGGTTAGTAGGTCTAATAACATGAAAACCTTACTATGACGTAACCAGAAAATTTGAGTCCCAATCTGGAGGTAAAAACTTTCTTTGATGGAGTTGACCCTGTTCAGGTTTCATGTCATGTCATGTCATTTTTTTCTTTCATTTATTTTTTTTGGTAATGCCTGTCCCCTGGTCAGCTTGCCTCAATTAAATAAAAAAGGTTTATCTCAGTCTTCCATCTAGTACTAAAAAAGGTTTATCTCAGTCTAAAGTGTTTTTTATTATTAAAATGAGAATATTTATAAGCGGAAGTATGGGATGACTTGTGTTAGGGGTAAATCGTGGTAACCACAATGGTCTTGGCACACCTAGCCAACAAAAGGGATATTGGTTTAAAATTATTAAAGATTTTAGCTGATATTCATGAGGAATAGCATATTTAAATCACCATTTGTATCAGCCCACATGTCAGCTACCAAACCTTATGATTTCCCATGAGTAATTGTCCATTTTGAGCCAATTTTCTCATCTCCAAATTTTCAGCAAAAATCTCTGACAAAAATTGTAACCATAATTATCATTAGATATGACCCTATGAGAATTATGATTAACCATTCATTTTGTTATTATTGCCAACTAGATGATATAATTAAATTATCATCCAAAGCTTAATCAATAAGCTAAATTAAAGTAAGTGAACCATTAATTTAAATAAATTGAAGCTTAAAAAATCCCAATCTGGATAATGTGGTCATATAAAATTTCCACAACATGTTCTAAAATTTCTAATCACTGTTGAAAGAAGTACAATTCACATGCTTTAGTTTGATATGGCTTTCTCTCAGTAGTTGGAAAGCTGACTTAAGGTAGTCTAGATGATCAGTAAAGTTTTTTTAGAACACTGGTATGTCATCTAGGTATATGATGACACAACTTAGTTTAGGATCTTGCATGATGTGATTCATTGCTCATTAAAATGAGCCGGGGAAGTTGCATAATCTCTGAGGGAGCTGGGTAGATTAAAATAATCCTTTCATGCATATTAACGCGCCTCTTTCTTGGTCTTCTGGTGATAGATGTATCTGCCAATAGCCACTGGTGTGGTCAATCATGGAGAGATAATTTGAGCTGTATAGTCAGGCCAGAGCATTTTCAATTTGTAGCTCAGATAGCTGTCATTCTATATGAGGTTATATAGCTTCCTGTAAGCTATCACTATTCTGTGACTATCATTATTTTTCTTAATGAGTAACTGTGGGGACGACCATGTACTATAGGAGAGCATAAGTAAGCTGGCATCTGATAGTTGATTGAGTTTGGTCTTCATGTAAATCTCCTTTACCTTAAAAATTCTATATGGATTTAATTGTATTGGGGTAGAATCTCCTACGTTGATTAGTGTCCAGTCTTTCATATGTCCATAGTCAGCATCTGACGTGGTGAAACATCTTGATAGTCTTCAAGTAATTGATGCACATCTAAAGCTCCTCCTGATTCAATTTATTAGATATTTTGGTTTGAGGAATGTCACAAACAAAATTATTGGTGAGTAGGCCAAAATCAAGGTTAGTACCAACAAATTGTACCTTGTCAATTTCATTAATGAGAAGTAATTGACCTTTCCCAATCTCTTGATTCATCTTGAATAAGATATCTTGGTTGGTAGATTTCGAAGTGATAACTCAATAGGGAGCTGATAAGCTGGGTCAAGTACTCCTGGTAAAACTCTTGGTTCAAATCTACTGAATCCATTGACACTAGTGATATGTAGCAAGTAGGTTTGGGGGTATCTCAGGGTTATGCTGGTAGAAACTACTCTTTGTTCCACTAGATTAATTTTACCTTCTTGGTAGCATAATAGAATGTCTTATTCTGTGTCTACTAAGTCAGGGAGCTTTTCATATTTCTTCCATAGAGTAAATATTGTAAGGGCAAAGTGGAAAAAGGGTAATTAAACCTTTCTTTCAATTCAATAATTGAATCAAAGCTGAATTTTTGAGCTTTTTAAGTTTTTACAAAAAACAGCTACTTGAATAAAGCACAACAAAAATGTCAGTACAATAGATGCCTGCTGCCCTGGTGTGGGGAGGTGGTGCGCCGCCTTCTGGCGTTCTTCAGCCGCCGCCAAAGTGCGCCTGGGCTGGCTCTGCTAGACCTCCTAATGCCACCAGGTGTTATGTCCCACCTCAGGACTTAGCCCACCATCATGCAGCCTAACAGGCAGTGCTCCAGAGCCCTTTGGTGCTCCCTCAAAGCAGCCTGCATATTGGCTACAGGTCGAGTATGGGAAACTTTTCCCATATTCAAGTGTGGCATTTTGATGATGGCCACAGCAGTGTTTAAACCCACAAGATTTATCGATTTTCATCCTTTCAAGGGCTATTTTGACCTGGGCTTTGGGTCTGAGGTCCAGGCATTAGCGGAGCAAAGATGCCAATTATTTTTAAACATAATCCTAATCCTACCATTCATACCCAGCTCCTGGCTGATGCTACTCTTGTGGTTCAATTTGCCAGGTTGCCCTCCCATCTTTCCCCAGAACGCCTCCGCCACAAAATCACAGAGGGATTGGCCATTTACAGTGCAGACCCCATGCTTCAATTAATGGTCCCTGATGGGGCAGATTGTTTATCAGGGCCTCAGGACTTTGCGATGATCTGCCCATTCCATTGTGACACCCACCTTGCAATCCCCACATGGTGATCAGATCCGCCCCTGATCACACATTATGGTTGCACGTCAAAAATGTCCATGCCATTTGTCCCTTGTGTTTTGAGCTCAATCACTTGAAGTGCAAGTGCCCAATGGCTTCTGCCTCTGCCTCTGCTGCTTCTGCATCTCCTCCCTTTAGCGTTGAGTCAGTGGCAAGTTCAGCCATATTTTTTGAATGTAGCTCAATCCTCCCGCCCCCAACCTTGGCAAATTCTGGCACCGCTTCCAAGGTGGCAGCCAATCAGAATTTTAAAAAATGTTGAAAAATCAGCCAATTCGACCTGATTACAAAATCCTGAGTTGATGGCTGACTCAGTTTCAGCTGAGCAGCCATGGTCAACGTTGCACATACAATCAGTTTCCGCCACCCCTCAAATTCCAGTTGCTGGGACAGCAATAGCTGATTTAAATCCATTAGAAGTGCTCAAATGGATTGACAAAACAGATCAGGCTTATAATATTAAGCCTGATTTAACTTGGAGGAATTTTTCATTAAACCTCCCACTTTGCATTCACACTGTTTTCACCCTAAAAACGGTTATCCAGTACATAAAATATAAAATAAAATGGCAGTGGAGGCTGCTGCTGCCTCTGCCAACACTCTCCTCTGTCAACATCTTCATGGTTTGATGGAGCCCTTTGTGGAGGATATTCCAATCCCCAATTTTCCTCACAAGTTTGAAGAAGATGCAAAATATGAAATTGAAGAGCTCACTTTTGGTGCGAGTCATGCATGCATTGATAAAGCAAAAACTTTAATGTTCAATCCCAATTATCCTTAAACCTGCCAATGCATCAAGTCTTCCACTTGTGTGCCTGATTTAATCACATTTGCTGAGCATCAACTTGCTCAATATAAAGAGGCGATTGATACTGCCAGCCTTATTAATGAAGATAACCCCCAGCTCTACCTCCTTATGCCGCATGCTGCTGATGCCCCAACCCCTATGCTCTCCACCATGGTCTTCCAGCTAAAGCGGGCGCCAGACAAAAGCTTCCTCGCCTTCTGATATGGCTTTCTAGTTTTTTAGCTGAGGTGCCATATTAGGATTTTTTTATTTTCTAATAATCCCTTTGTTTGCCCATTTTCAAATAAAGATGTGTGGCGGCTCCCCCTTTTGAGTTGAGCACCGCTAGTGATAAAAAAGAAAAAGAAGTACTAAAACAGATAAGATTAATCTTTATTGCTGGAGTCCTTATTATATAATAAAAGGGGAACTTCATGATTGTTAAGTAATGAATAACCTTCTCTCAGATTGATGACTCCTTCATATTCGATAATAAAATGAGTCTTAATAATTGTATCATACTGACTATTGTCCAGGGCAACTGCAGGAGCTAAGAAGACTCATTTTCCAACTCGAATTGGCAGAGATAAATATGCACTATTGCCTTAGTGTTACCATACTAGCAATGCTATACTCTTGAGTATATTTGAAGTCACAGGTGAGTTTGATCTTCTTTAGATGAAAAGAGACAATATTGATAGGTGACCTTTAACCATTAAAGTTATAACTCAGACCTTCTCAATTACCACTTCAACTTTGGTAATAATTCTTTAAACTTTAGAGAGATGGCTAACCCCTCTTTAAGGCGGAATGGCGCATTGAGCTGTTATGGCAGTCTCAGGATAGTTCTTCTTGATCTTCAGTAGACTGTGCATGTTCAAGATAGGTCAGATTAAAAGGGAAGGTATAAATCAGCATCACTGATTGTATCAATTATCTGAGTGCACCAAATGACTTAACTGAGGTAAGTGCCTTCCAGAACCTATATCATCGATATTTTCAGTGTTCATGTGATCTGGAATGGTGAGCTCAGCGGGTGTACCAAAAATATAATAATTTTTATCCTCATAACCATCTTCAGAGTTATCACTAGAATTGCTTTTAATTCAAGTGAGATTAGAGATTGGAAATGCTTTGCTTTCAGGTACTTTAGTCAGTCAGCTTTAGAGGTATGACCCTAAGCCACCCCTTTTCCCTGCTAATCAAGAGCAGGGTTCTTCTTAAAACACATACTTTCAGTATGGTTGTTCTTCTTTTGGTAGTTACACTTAGGCTTCTCTTCCTTCTTAGGCTTCACTTCCTCCATGGTATACACTATGGGTTCCATGGATGACCTTCAGGAGGTCTCTTTTTTTATCAACCACACTAAGAAAGGCTTCTTTAATGTCTAATACAGAGTTAAAACTTCTTTTGACAGATGGGACATAGATGGCTAGGTTGTGGATTATTATATAAACATGCAACAACAACAGCTACAGCATTGTGCAATTTAAGCATCTTTGAGGTCACCATTGTTTGGGCTTCAACATAAGAGTGATCTGCAAATTTAGCCAGGGTTTCATTTTGGCTTGATGTAATTTTCATGAAGGCTTGATTATTCGTCCTCAAGCTTTGCTTAAAACTAAATTCTTTGATGAGAGATTCCTTTACTCCAATCCATATGTGGGTCATCCATATGAGGTACCATAACCTTTTGAGCCATAAGGCTTAGAAAAGATAAAGTGTCACAAAATCGACCATGGGAACCACTAGTGTGCCAGTCCAACCAGTATGAAGAATGGTTGGCCCTTTTCTGTATCGCCTTCATTGGTGTACCACCCCTACAAGTCCGCGTCCAACCTATCAACCAACCACCAACAGCTTCACCTTTGGCCCCAGGTGACCTCAGCGTGTGCCCTGGCAGGTCCTGCCCCTTTCCTGGGCGGCTCAGGCAATTCTGCACTTCCCAACCCTCGCGACTCTTCACCAACCTATCTGGGAATTCCCCAGAAAGTCCATCCCCCCATCTTGGGTGGCTATGATACTCCCATGCTGCACCCCGCAGGGTTGGCGGCCAGTCAGCGCATCTGCTGGTAGCCAGCTGGCCAGGTTCTCGCTGGTTCCCCAAAGGGAGGAGGCATGGGAGCTGGCAGCGCTGGCCACCCCAGGCATGATCATCCGCGCATATTGGGGATCTCTTGTCCACCTTCCCCACTCTAGTTGCTCTAAGCTACTTCAAACAAATAGGAAAGATGGGCAAATGAGAGATGTTACTAGAAGGGAATGAATGACTATTTATACTACTTTCAGGGTTACTGCTCCCAAGTACTCTTTGGCTAATCAAATACTGGAAAACCCATTGGCCTCTTAATTCCTAACCTCTATCAGATCATAAACTTCATCTATCCATACTTCATAGCGATTCTCTCCAGAACCGCTCATCTGATCACCAAATATTAACATTATGTCAATCCATCCTCAGCATAATTCGCTGGTCAATCATATATAAAATATGATTTGTATGGAACTTTGAGCATCTTTGCATGGGTCGCCGGTGCTCCAAATTAGTCAGTGGAACCATTTTTGGATGATCCATAAAAGATTCATCAGCTTTTCAATGGAAACTCCCACAACAATATTTGGATGGCATTTCGCATTAACTGCATCTTTTGCTGAACCTAAACTTGATTAAATATATAACATTAAATATATTGAACTAGGCAAGAAGCTGGCAATTAAGCCCAACTAACCAAAACCCCTAATTCTGATACTATCAAAAGGATCCATCTGGTTAAAATCCCAACATAAAGTATGCTTAACCATTTGAGGATCAGTCGCTCCTTCCATTGTGGCTTCAGGGATGTAGAAGTAAGATGAGATATTCCCTTCACCAATTGTAACTTGTTCTTGAAGGTAAATTTATTTGCTGTAACCTTTAATCCTGTGATAACATGTATTCTAGGAGCTTCAGATTCAGTAACTTTAGTTTTGAGTGTCTCTCTGTTCAGCTTGACATGAGAGTCAAAGTATTTGATCCTGTAGAGAATTAAAATGTTGCTCCATTTTTTCCAGAGTAAGTCTTGGTGCAACATCCAGCAGGTTAATTCTTCTTTTGAAAATTTCTTTTATTATTCTCCAAGTTTTTAACGCGGATTTCCAGATCATAAATTTGTAGGTGAGCGGATGAGCAGTAAGTTTTCAAAAGTTTTTTATCATCTTACAATAATCCAATGTACCTATTCAAGTCCCCCTTCATCTCCTTACATTAAGTGCTCAGAAGAGCCTTGTCAATCTTGTTTTTAAGTTCTTCTGTGAGAATGTTCCAGAGTTTCTCAGCTTCATTAAAGTGACAGCGAATTTGATTTATGTCTTCTCAACTAGGTGAAATGCCTCTCATATCGCTCTCAAATTTTCTATGTCACTAAGTATTAGAATGAGTAGACACCTGAGTCTCATGGGATGCCAGATCCTGCCCAACATGGGCCACTCAGAAGATAATGTTGTGCGATACTTATTGAGGTTTAGAGGGTCAATGGGCTTCATATTAGCGTTTTGTTGTATGGCTTGTTCTGTCTGTAGACTTGATGATCTTGATATGTTCTTCCATAGGACAGCTAGTATTAGATTGGGCCGTCATTTCGCCACAAGCTTTAAAGTCTTTTCTTTAGAGCTCTTGAGTGAAAGCGTCAATTAATCTATTGGACTTTATTTGACTCCATAAATTCTTTTCAGAGAATCTTCATATATTCTTCCAAATACTTGACAACACAGGAATCAATGTTCCTTATATGGTTATGGAGTTGAATGATGTAGGTATGGCTTGCTTTGATCAGAAGGTGGACGTCCCCTATACTTTATGATGCTAAATTATATACCTGCTCAAAAGCCATCCATAATTTCCCTTAGGTATTGATATGATTTTAGAGTTCTTCATTATAGACTACTAATAAATGAACTATATGATAAAGCGATGGGTGTATCAATTTCATGATGTTGTGGGATAGATTCACAATTGAACTGTATGTCTCTGGGAGAACATCAAATCATATAAGTTCATGAGGTTCCTATCCACAGTGGATGCCCTTTTGCGGCTGGCTCTTTCTCCTAGGGTAATGACTCCATAATTTAAGTGTCAGATTACTTTATTGAATATTCATGTTAGACGAGATTTAGGAATCTCCATTAGTTATTTCTTTCAAGTTAATCAAATGTGGTGATGGACAGACTTCCAAATCTGGTATCTTCTTCAACATTTCCCTTGTGAATCTAATGGGCTACACTATCAATCAGGTTATCTTCCATGGTGCGATCAATTAGGTGCAAGTATTGTTAAGCGTAGGATGAGCCCCTGTAGTGAGCACCAGACTGTTAGGCTTCCAATATAATGGCTTGAATGCGCTTTTCCAATAAGCCCTGACAGACAATACTTGAAGCAAGCTAAGACTCACTTCAAGCAAATCATTTATATTTGAGGGTGCCAAGTCATGCTTAGGTCCATCAACTAGAGTATCCGTCCTATGGTAAGTATGGTTAAAAGGACTTATTGAAGTCAAGTACTAAAAGAAGATTTTTTTAAATAACAACGTAACTTTTTTATTATATGATATAGGGGTTTTTTGTTACATTTTACAATATAGACCCCATAAGGAAAAGGATTAATTAAAATTAATAGAGGGGAAATATGGATGGAAGGGTCTTGGTAAGGCGATGCATCTAGATTTCACAAAGTCTTTGTACCATATTTTTGATAGGATGAAAAGGTTTGATAAATGTACAAAGTCAGATGAGACTTATATCACTTAGGTATCCATTTTTCAAATTCTTGGTTTTTAGCCATTTTAGGGTTCATCTTAATTTACTGCCTCATGTGCCACCTAGTAAAGTAAATTACCTAACATTCTGATATTTTTCAGATAAATTAGGCATGATTTCATCTTAGGGTATCTTGTGCTCGATTTTCTTTTATGGAATTTTCCTAGTAAAGATATAAACCTTACCAACTATTAATATTTCTGCATGATTACGTGATGTGACTTTGAAAACCCCTTCATGGTCTAGAAACAAATCTTTAATGGGATTAAATTGATCAGTATTCTTCTCATCATGTCCAATATCCTAATATCTGACAACATCATTTAAGGTGAGTTGAGTTATCAAAGCTAAAGTTTGTGCATTTAAATAGGGCCTTTATCAAAAACATTTTTAGATTCTCCCCAATTGAGGCAATACTCATGAGCATCTATTTTTTGTTGGCTAGATTTAGGTCACACCTAAATTCCCAGAGAAGAGCATTCAAGTGTTATTGCATTTGTGACAATTATTAGATGGAGTGCCATTATATCATACGTTATTTGGCTGAGGCAGTTAGTTAATATTTGAGCCATTTATATTTGGTAGCTTCCTTTATTGCACTCTCATAGCAGTACAAAGTTATGATAAAATTTTCTTCCCATAATACAAACTTTTTCTTAAAAGAGGGCTAGAAAGGGTTACCTGGAGGGTTTAATGGACTGATGCCATGAACAGACACTGGAGGTACACCTTAATATAGGGAGGAATAAGTATCTCAGGAATACTTTTAGGGTTAAAGGGCATCCACTTGGATATGAAAATCGTTCATGTTATCAAAACTAAGTCAATTATATTGTGTGTGGCACAAAGGGCCGTTTTAGAGGCAAAGAGCTGGTCCAACTGTTTTACTTCATTTTTTAAACTAGCAGTTGTGTCCTGAAGCTCGAGCTGATGATGTTTAATGGCGTGTATTAACTTCACTATCCCTTTACCAAGAAGGTTAGTGTAGCAAAGGTTTTGAGAAACCCATGGTGGATGCCTAAGGAGACATCAGCATGGAGAGCCATTCCATCCTGAGTTCTCTGCATTGAGCTACGTGTGTTACTTGATCATTAAGACATTGTACTTACTGAATTACCAAATTAAACCATTTATCCAGGATCTTCAAAAATTAGTCTCCCCAGGAGGTCCAAGGGGGCCAGGGCTCATATTGACCTTGCATTCCAGGACGGCTAGGTGCTCCTAGTTTTACAAGTGGTCCAGGCGTCCCAGGTTATCTAGGGCTTCTGGGAGGCTCTTCCTTACCTGGCATCCATGAGGTATTGATAAATGAGCTTTGTCCTGATAGTTCGTGTATTGTAAGCTAAATCCTTGATTTAATGAAGCCAATCTTCCATAAAGGCTCTCAAGGTGTGAATTTGGGTTTGTACTTTGGTGCTAATAACCCCAATCTGGTTGTGAAGGACTATTTTAAGATTGTTAAAACAGTAAATAGTTTAGAACAGACAAATCTCATCATCCTTCATTGAGATGGGTTAACAATGCTTTCATATTTATGAAAGTTGCCAATTCTCCAGAATGGCGCTCCAGTTATCACCACTAAAGAGGGAATAAGATTGAAAAAAATATAAAAGCTTAGTGTGCAAGTTTCCATTAGTTGAAGATGTATGAGTAACTCTTAGTAATAAAATTTGGTTTCACCGCAAGAGATGATATTAGGCAGGATGTGTCAGATAACCAACCTGCCAAGGAAAGTCTTAGCATCCATTGGTAGTACTCCAGTACCCATGACAACATCCACAATCTGCTTGTTGTCATCATTATGAAAATTAAAGTATAAAATCTGCGGGGAGATAGGTGTGGAAATATTGATCAATGAACATCATCTCCATCATGACAACTAGGCTGAGTGCAGGAAATAATTTTGATCATGCTTTGCACACCAAAATGCTGAATAGTTGGGTTAGACAAGGGAGGCTGCTCCATCTATCCCGTTTATATATTAAATCTGAATACCCAATTAATCTGGCATGCACTTGATAGTGGGGAGCAAATATTGTCTTTTCAGATTTTCACCTTATTTGTTTTCTCCATTGGTGCGTCTGTTGCATTAGTGTTTCTGTTTTTTTCATAGTTATGGCAGATTGAATTGGTAATTGGAATTCAACTCAGGTTTGGTAATCTTGTTACACATTTCCTTGGTCAGATGGAGTATGTGAACTCTTAGGGTATGATTCCAGAATTTTCTTTTCTGAGGGAGGCTTATGCTGTATACACCAGAGGAACAGCCATGACTATCACTGAAAGTAATGCGCATGGGCTTACATTGGCTGAGGTGGTCCCTTTAGGTATCCAGAGTCTATTAAAATTTGTAAAATGTATAAGGTTTCTTTAGTGGAATTAACAATTTATTAAGGATATAACTAAATAACTCAGAACTCTACTATTATCAGAGCGCTGGGTTTTTATAACTTTAGGAAATTGAGGAGTGAGGATTGTAGATTTTTTCTGTTAACAGGAAGCGAAAATGTTCTATGAGCGCCAGGACTTTTGTGCCATAATTTAGGGTGCACATTGTGTATGGCCCTTTTTGCAGTTCACTCTGGCAAACTTCGTTAATTCATCAGGGCTCCAGCATCCTTTCATCATTCTTTAATATTTCCAACAAGAATTTTTTGATCATTAGAGGGTTCTCTGCTGGATCAACATCAATATTTATGCCACCAGCGGGGTTCAGCTTCAATCCATTAGTTTGCATATAGATTTTATTACAGATACTCTCAATATTCTAGTGTAATTTTTGAATGAATTAAAATTTATGGCAAAATTAATTTCCCTGATTTCAGGAAATTGTGTGATCAAGATGAGGGGTGGCAGCGGATACCCAACTTTTGTAGAGGGTATGCTTAGATCCACTATCTTTTCTAGCAAAAACTTGGAATCCTCTTCCCCTTCCTTGATTAGAGGGGTATATCATCCAGTGCAATTAATGGACGCGGTGGTGGCCCTTATAGGATGGAAGATTTGGCAAAATATTACTCAGAACGACCTACTCTGACCTGTTCACAATCAAGAGTTGAACTATAGTATAGCCTATAATAGGACTCAGTACAAAAAAAAGCTTGTTTTCTATTTGCTTTTTGACCCAGGACAAAGGCCCCAGTTAGGAGGCGTTGTAAGACTTCTAAGAAATCCAAGCCTTATAATTGGTACTGCTTTGCAGAAAGGGTGGTAAGGTTCACATCAATAGATGTGGATGTTAACAGATTACAAGACACAACAGGTTCTCATGTATGTGCGTTAACCGCCAACTCACTTAGTCAGGCGGTTTAATGGTAGGAAAAGGTATCTTATGCAAAGTCACTATCATAAATTGCAGTTGTTGAGTTTGTTGAGGGACTTGGGGAGACCTGGTAGTGAGTACCAGAAATTTGTTAGGACTTGAGCTATGAAATATAACCATCTGTTGCAGCTAGGATTGAAAAAGCCCTGGAATAAAGATTTTTGTATTTAATAAAATTAACTAACAATTAAGTGTAAAAGCTCTTTAATTGACAAATATCCTTTAGATTTGATTTTTAATAACAGAAACCAAAAATATTGTAAAAAGCACAATCCAATTATTTGCTGCAATCAATATGTAGAAGAATCTGGTATAAAGATTCATTTAACCACTAAGTGATTCCAAGCCAAGACTTAAACTTATTTGTTACCTGGGTTTTCTGTCAGAACCATGGGTGCATATCACAGATACCCTTGATAATTTTTGGCCAGGTTACCCAAAACCTGAGGGTGTTGGATAAATACCTTTGCACTTCTTTTGGTCAAGAAGTCTTTTACCAGATACTTAGTCTGGTAAGGCAATTATAAATAAATTTTAATTTCATCTTAAAATGGAGGTAAGGAGAAAAAAAATTAAGGTTTATTTGCTTAGATACAAAATTATAAGGGCGATTGGGGAGGTTACCTAGTTCATCTTAATCCAAACTACTCCAAGATCTATTTCTGATTACCTAATTGGGATTCATTTGCTGCATAAATTGGTTTGAACCCCAATTTCAGAGTTTGAAGTTAGTCAGGGTTTTTTCCCAATATAGCGATGCTGTAAATGTCATTGGGGATTATCCCAAATACTTTTGATGGCTCAGGTTCAATTACCATCATCCGCCTTGTCCAAATCTCCAATTTGGGTAGGAATCCCAACATTTTCTGTGGCATTTTTTTACTTTCTCATTGTAGTAACATATTTAGTTTGAATTGAATTTGGACTCCAACCTCAGGAGTGAACAATCCTTTAGAATGGGAAAAACTTCAGTATTAGAAATGATCAAATTTCACCATCTAGTACTAAAAAAAGAAAATGATCAAATTTCCAGATCAGACCAAATTCCTGACAGATGAAATAAAAACTCTTAAACAACAAAAACAGCACTACTATTGGAGATATTTTTTAGCATCATGAAACAATTAGATGTTTCAAGGAATTTAATCTGAGCCCTCTATCAAAAGGCCACCTTTTAACAATTTTGTCAAACCTATTTTTCCTGTCTCGATGTCTTTATCAAAGTGTGGGCTTATCGCCTATACCTATGTAAATTGCAATACATAATCGTGGTCAATGATCACCTCAACAAGCGAGTGGATGCCAAGTCTTTCAAAGGTATTGATACAATAACAACGGATGAGTTCAGTTTATTAAGTCTTCTCTATCAGCACGGATGACTTCAATTTATTCATAAACTAATAAAAGGTATAAATTTAAGCATCATGCTTTAAACATAATGACTTAATAAGTATTCAAGGGGCTTTTCTAACCCTTATCATCCAGAAATCAACGGCATCATGGAACAAAAAAACTCTTGTTGACATCATACAATATTATCTCTGGAATGATGAAAAACTTTTCTAGTTTTATAGGCACAGGTTTGAGGTGTGCAATGTATAGATTGGTAATATATTAATGATTAAGATGATAAAATTATGAAGCCTATAATCCTAATTTAGCTCTTCACATAAAAATTAAGTATGTCTTTAACACTAGACAGGTGCTAAATCTCTTCCTTTTGATACTTGAAGGTAATTAATTTTTTAGACAAGGTAAAGCATATTCATATAAATCTTTCTCTAGAGTTGGCAATTTAAGGACCAAGGATTTTTCTCACTTCCTCTCTTGACAAAAGAAATATTAAGGATTTGTAAGCAATACATAAATAAAGGAAAACTATCCTTCAACCCTAATACTAAGGGTACAATATAAAAAAAGAAAGTCTAAATATTTATGACATTATAATTATTTTATTAATAAATCATAAATGGGATATTATAAATAAGGGTAGAACTTAATATCATTTATTGTATAAAATAGAGGAGTGCTAGTGTGTGCCAACAGATATCCAGTCATCTTCTCTATAACTGATTCCCACCTCAATCAGGTATATTTTAACAATAACAGGATGGTCTGATGTGAGAAAAAAAGAAGTGCGAGTGTTTGACAACAGCTAGCTAGCCAATCTTCTTTATAATTGATTTTAACAAATATCAGGTATCTACTTACAATAAAGTGATTTTCACCTCACTCAGTGTATTTGATAATTAAACCAGTGGATCTCCACCATACACTTCAGCAGAAGCAAACCCAATAACTAGGCTCAATAATTCTGCTTTATTATATAAAATTATGGGAGTTGTATTGGCAAATCTGACGCCTAACTCTCCTTTTAGCGCCTCAATAGAACTGACAGCCATTGCTGATAAATTTAGCCATCTGGAGTTATTCAAAATGATAATTACTTCATAAACTAGTCAGATTTCAACGCCAACTAGAACATGGCCACTCCTGGGTTGATTATCTGAAGAACGTGTCTTAAGGCCTTCACTCAACCCCAACGGATTATCATTATTAAACTAGCAACCTTCTTAGGTAATGTGACATTTTACCTCATAAAAGTAGGTCTTGTTGCCTATTAGGTTCACCTGCAAGTTGCTCTCAACTAAAGCGTTGTCAATGGTAAGCAATTACAAACAAACCCTTATCAATAAGTAAATCACTTTGAATTATACATATAAGATAATTATATTTTTAATCATTAGGTCCTTAATTAATTCACTTGTAAACATTGGCAGGAATCTTCCCCAATAAACTTCATTATTTGGCGAGATCAAATCGTGATGAATTAATTAACATCCATAAGGAATGAAAACCAACAATAATTACCATAATAAATTATAAAGCCCACATTTACTATAGGTTTTATATTATTAAATTACCCCCAGCAGATAAAGCAGATATACTTTAAGAGATCAAGATAGATGATGTGGGACTTCTAAAACTCAGCACAAGGTATCCAGCTGTAATCTCTTTTGTTCACTGCCAATTTTGCATATAATGTTGACTACCAATCAGTGACAGGAAATTTCCCATTAGAATTACTATATGATAAGCATCCTGCGCTACCTAAATTCTATACTTATGTGCTAAAGAAAATAATGTGAGTTCTACAAGATAATCGGAAAACTTGCTCATAAATCAATACAGCTGCAAAACAAGTATATATCAAAACTGTCATATGATAACTAAGCTTTAGAAGTACAATAAAATAAAATTGTTAGATCATACCTACCTCTGTCATAGGGGAATCAAAGCTTTTTCATGATAACCATAGCTTTGGTCAAACTAGAAATTTAGAGCACTTATGTAATGAGCAATTTGAGATTATAGGAAAACCCCTGACGCTTACAATATGAAAAAGCCCTCAAGGGTTACCTCATTAGTAGAACATTCTAATTCCTTAACAAATTACCAACAAAACACTGATTTTATAGTCAAAGTCTCTCTAAGATTTAATTTACACCGCTTTTTTGTTCCCTGATGTTTGAACAGCTGAGGGGTAATCTTGCAAATTGATCTAACTAGCCAAAAAGGTAAAAATTTAGCTACAAAAACATATAATATTAAAAACCAATTTGAGAGTATGACCTATCTGGTTACTATGATGACGGCAATCTACAGTTTGTAATACTATTTAATATTTCTTAGTTTGCATCAATAAAAAATTTATTATGAGTAAATTGCATCAATCAACAATTTAAAGTTATATTAATATTTATGGTCACATCATCACCCCACAGGCGCTATCATCCTAATCTTTAATTTTATATTGAATTAAATTGATCTTATCGTCCTGCAATTATAATCACATAATTTATAATATATTTCAGTCCTAATGTTATAATCTATTTAGGTGCGTCAGATTTTCATACACTTTTTGATAATCACACAAAAACCAAGGTACTGCATGAAACAGAAAACTTGGGAATTTAAAACAAGAACATTAAATATAAGGTTCTTATAATAAAATAAGAAGCACACTATGGTATCAAAATACTGACAGTGGCAAGTTGTCTCTCTGTGGTTGCCTTAATGCAGTAAACGTTTTGTGAGCTCCAACAGAACAAAATCCCCTTCAAAAAGGCTTTCCTTTCCATATATGCTTTTTGCACTCTCAGTGTTCTCATTGATGAAAACATATACTAAATGGGCCAACCTTAAAAATTCCAGAAAAAATGCATAAAGTCATAGAAGAGCAGTTAAATGAATTACATGCCTCAGGGCATTTCCAAAAATAAGCATTCTACAAAAATACCTTTAACATAAGAACAATAAACCAATGATAGTAAACCTATAGACTTTATGTTTTCAGCACCACTAGGGCAAGGAAGTAATAAAGGTTTATTTAAGTTAGACTGACGATGTTTGAACATTATTGAAAGCATAAAGAGCTGGGAAAAAAATAAAAACCCATAACGTGAACAGACTAATACGCCCAAGAGAACTTTATAAGTAACTAATTAAAACAAATTAACTAAGTAGGATAGTGGAGAGCTGCTTATCTAACCATGGCAGAAGGGGAGAAGGGATAAGGGCTCTTCCCACGCTGCATCTTCCTCATCATAAAGTTCAGTCTAGGCCAAGGAGAAGAGCAAGGGTATAATGGGCGTCAGCGGTATGAAGTTTGAGGTTAACTATGGGTGCAATACTGAAAAATGGGTCACTGCAATAAGAACTTTAAAGTTAATGGAAAGTGCTTCTTCAGCTTAGATGTGAGCATCAGGGAGATTGGTGAAAGTGGTAATATTGATGCAGATGATTTTTGATTTTGGATACAGTGCTAACACTGCTACATTCTTAATAGCGTCAATTACTTTTTGATATGAATTATAGGATCAGCTTAACCAGAGGGGATAATCTATATGGAATGTTGGAAAGGGGGTATACCTGCTGCAAGCATAACCACTAGTTTTCTAAAAGCTTCATTGGTGGGAGCAACAGTTTGGCGAGGCAGCCGCTTTTTTTAGAGAGCTTATGATCACTTTAAAATGGACCAGCATTCATATGGGGACATAAAAATATGGATGGAATTGCGCATCATTTTCAAATGATTAAAGCAAAAAAGGTGGAGGTCTGATGGTTCAATAAAGTCACTAAATTCTGGAACCTTTGCCAACAAACACTATAGCTTTTTAAAAACTGGATTGGGGCATCAGCATAAGATTGGGTTTTGCTTGGTGAATTGGGATAAGCTTGGGATCAAACCATAGTCCAAGCTGTTTCATGATTGGCTGGAAAATTTGTGGTTCTAGGCTGAGGAGGGGCCTAATTGTTTAAGACATTTGCGGTTCTGGGATAATGAAGGTCCTGATTTTCTGCTCAGGAACCTTTGCAGCAGCAGGATTTGGGGGAGAGGGGTAGGAATGTACCCTATACAGCATGTTGTGAGTATGGCGACAGTTTTGGAGCAAGTGGAGGTAGGCTCAAAGATGGAGGAAGCTGCAAGTTATGGGCATTTGCATTTCGACTTATCCAACGTAAAACAGGATGGACAGATCATCCACTAACCTTCCACAAAGAGAAGAATGGATGGTTGGGGAAGGAAGGGATATTGGCGTGTGGAGGAATTGATTAGGGTATTTTATTAATATTAGGAGTGAGTGTAGAAGATGCATGAGGCCATGCTAGACAGTTTGCCCCATTTCAAACAACAAAAACTACAGGTTGGGGGTTTGTCATAGGCTTCCAAACCTTCAATCAACTCATGAAGCATCTAGAAGAAAGGTTGGTGGTCAAACTGAAAATTGAACTACCATATTGGTATATACTTGACTCTGGGTACAAGTAGTGGTTAGAGGGGCTCCCCTGGAATACCAGGGGCACAGTAGCCTCGTTGATGGCGCTGTAATAGCATTTAAACCATAAGTCAAAGTGCCCCTTGTAGGGGCGGAAGTTAATAAATCTAGCAGATTAATTACCACCAGTGCCATTTCAATGATTGTAGTATCAACGTTAGGGAAAAATGCTACTAAAATCAACCTGAAGGCCAATTCACATATTGATCCATGAGAGCACCAGGGGGCTCCAAGTCACCACTTGAGAACGTGCAAAGGG
>JAKSZP010017456.1:0-88887 GCA_022478985.1 Massospora cicadina
ATGCTTCTGAAAAACTGTATTGCTGTGTAATCTGTTCAAGTGGGGGAATGTGTTGGAAATTTTGTTGACCACATTATCCATCTTGCTTGATTATTATAAAATTGACAGTTGTTAAAGCAACCTAGTTTAACATGGTTTCGAACTAAATTATTAATCATAAGTATCAAGGATATAATCTGATGGTTGGTTTGATTAGTATCTCATTGGGGATCATCCCCAACTAAATTATTAGTCATAATTGACCAAAGGACCTAATTCAATGATGGGATCTGATTACTATTTTATTGGGGATCATCCCCAACTAAATTAGTAGTCAAGATCTATCAAAGGATATAATTGTCATGTACCAATGACGTTAATGTGGGTGTAAATGCTAAAGATAAGGCTGGGCACCAATTGGGTTGGGACCATCTAGTACTAAAAAAAAAAAGGCTGGGCACCAAAAAGCCCAAAAGGTGAAACTTCAGGCCCTTCTGGACCTGAAGCATACTGTGGACCAGCGCTGGGTGCAGGCCAGGTATGCTCAGGTTGGCCTGGAGGAGTAACCTAGGGCCCAGCCTTGCAGTAAGTCATTTGCGTTAAAACGAAATATTTACCAAATTAAGGTGGATGGTTCAGTGTGCTTAGTTTTGGAACAAGGGCTCAAAACCCGTTTCTGCTATGAAATAACGCGCTCAGGTCAAATCCAACTTCAGTTGATAACTCGAATGAAGTCAGTTTTGGCCTATTTTACTAACTTGGATGGAAGTATCGCCCTATTGGCGAGTCGCTGCTTGGGCCCACTGCGGCATAACCCCAATTTCCCCATCCAAGCTTAAATACATTTTCCTCTAACCAACATTCCTTGTTGGTCATCTTTCCATTAAAATAAAACCCGATTTTTGCACATTTTTTATATTATTTCCAGTTAACCTGTGCGCAGACCTCTTTGATGATGTCTCACAATATATCAACCAGTTGATTTTATCAATGGTAAGACCTTCTTTCAGTGCTTCGTTGGGCCTCCCAGGTTCCCTCCAACCTGTGTCACCCCCTACTGCTCCCTCCCATCACCTCGTTGTTTCAGTTGAAGGTTTACCACTGTGGATAACCACTTTCACAGTTAGCTGCTCCAGCTCCAGCACCATCTGTGGGGCACTAGCAGCTGCCCTAATATCAGCTGGTTTCCTGGCGTTGGCCCTGTGCAATCTGCACTGCCACGCGGGAAAACGGAGAGTTACAGATACTCTCCTGACATTAGATGACCATCAACCTTTTCTTATGTGCACAAACTTTTTCTGCATGGAACTTTTCCAAAGTGGGAACAGTGACCATCAGCTGTGGGCTCCGGGTGTCATTAGCCACACCATTGTTTCCTCATCTTCCTGAAGGTAGGAGCAACTCAGCGTTATTTTGGTTGCCTTCAACTGGAAAGTATTCACCCTTCATGTTCGTACCTGGTGGAGTCAGACACTTCAGTGTCTGAAAGTTGTGATTCACCAACTTTCCACCAAGATTACTAAATTTCATTCTGAGAAATGAATCTTCCATCACCAGCGCATTCAGACAATGCCGGCGGAATCAGCGCAGATGGGCCTGGTGGTGTTGGCCTTGGATAACATTGGGCATTCCATCACAGTTTCAGGGAGAGGGTCATTCACATTTAAAACTGCGTTTTATAATAAAACCGTGGCCTCTATCTCTGAACCTTTTGTTTGGTCATATGGCCTGGATGAGGACTCTATTTCTGTGTATCAAATTACCCCTGAGAACCCACGGTTGACCTCTACCATGATCTGGGGCACTCAGGAGGTGGAGAAGGAACTTCTTTTCATATATAATCAAGTATATGCACCTGCAGAAGGCATGGTGGGGTATGTGGCCTCAGTATTAAGAGTGGCCAAATATCCCACCCCTTTTTTGATTCCCAAACTCATTCTGTGTGCAGGCTTGAGTTAGATGATGAGAACTTTGGTGAAGTATTGTCATTATCTTTCATAAATAAAGACCATTCCTGGTATTTTCTATTGACTGACATCCTCTCCTCGCCTTTTAGGAAACTTACCACTACTATTTTGGTGGATACTGGCGCTACTGGAAATTATATGGACCAGTACTTAGCCGACTACCTTGGGCTGAGTTACTTGCCAGGTGATGTGGTTAGATGAGGGGCGTCCCAAGGTATTCCTACTCTGAAGATCATTGGAACAGTGGATTATCAGGTTGGCAAGTACCACTTGTCTGATCACTTCAGTGCGATCAAAAATCTCCTGTTTCCTATCATTTTGGGTGTGGAATGGTGTCGGAAGTTTGATGTTAGAACTAACCTGAAGGAGAAAAACTTGTCTCTCACCATGAAGAATGGTCGCACATCTGTTGTGCCTTTGTCCAAAGAAAAGCCCCAGGCAACTTGCCCCAATGGCCCCACCGTATCCCTTGTGTCCTTGCTTCAATGAAGAAGCCCTCAGTGGAAATCCCTATACCTTCTTGCTTGGAGGGTTTGAAATCCTCTTTTGATGCGGCATCTGCCAACGCACTCCCTGAGCACTCTGAGTTTAATTGTGACTTCAAGCTCATGGTGGATCTAGTGCATATCTCTTCTCCTATTTACCCTTTAACTGTCCGGGAGGAAGAGGCGTTAGATGTGTGGGTGAAAGAACAGTTAGCCAAGGGTGCGATTTTTCAGCGTACCTCCCCTGTATGCTCCCCCTTACTCTTCGTGGAGAAGTATAGTGGTACCTTTCGCCCCTGCGTAGACAATGGTAACCTTACAACGTTACTGTACCAGACCTCCATCCCATCCCTTTGGATTCGCAGATTGCACGTTATGTGAAGAAGGCGAAGGTCTTCTCCAAGTTGGATTGCCTCAACGCGTTCAATCAGATTTGGATTAAAAAGGGACAATAGTGGTTGACCGCATTCCGTACCTGAAAAGGGATCTTCCAGTTTCAGGTCATGTCCTTTGGGCTTAAGAATGCTCCTGCAATCTTCCAACGCCGCATTGATGCAGCGTTGGGGGACCTGTTAGGGGTATGCGCGGTCGCTTACATGGATGATATCCTGGCGTTTTCCCCTGATCAAGAGTCCCATGCAGTTCACCTTTGGCAGGTGGTGGAGCGGTTAAAGGCAGCCAGCCTTACATTGAAAATATCGAAAGTGCGAGTTTTTTAAGTCCCAGGTCACGTTTCTGGGCAACGTTGTGTTCAATCAAGGACACATGATAACTCCTGACAAGGAGAAGGCGATATGTGAGGGGCCCACTCCAAAGTCAGTAAAGGAGTTGAGAAGTTTTTTGGGGACGTGTACATTCCTTAAGAAGTTCACCCCGAACCTTTCTGAAGTTGCCGCGCCTTTGTATAAGGCGAGTGGGGCAAAAATACTACAGTGGTCTTCCGTTTTGGAGGACGCCTTCCAAGAAGTAAAGTGTACGTTGCTGTCCACTTCTGTTCTTCGCCATGTCGACCCAAAGAAAGAGTTTGTTGTTGCTTCAGATGCCTCCAACTTCGCCATAGCGGCAGCCCTTTTAAAAGTAGGTGAAGATGGAATAGAGAATCCAGTGGGATATTTTTCTAGGAAGATGTCTTTGCCAGAGTTGAATTACGCCGTTTATGACAAGGAGTTACTATCAGTGGTGGAGGCGTTGAATTATTGGCGTCACCACTTGCATGGCTCTACCCAACCATTCCGTGTACATACAGACCACTGTGCCTTGCTGCACTACCGCGCACCTCATGTCCTAACCCCATGGCAAACCCAATGGCATGAGACCCTTGTCCAATTTGTGTTTTCTTATGAGTTCACCAAGGGCAAGGAGAATGGGTTGGTGGACGCCTTAAGACGCAATCCTGCCCTAGATCCTGATCCCAAGGAGGTGGAGATGCACAATACACAGTTGATGATTCCGCCGGGTCAGATTGCATCCTCACTTCCCACTCCCTTGGCCAAGAAGCCAGCGCTTGCTCCTCTAGAAAATGCGGAGGAATATAATAGTTCAGAAAGGTGGTCCTTTCTCAGCCATTGTCAGCTGAATATACTATGGTCCTTGCAAAGAGCGCCTTGAATCAGGAGGATATTGTCAGAGGTTATCACATGAAGGATGAGATGGTGTGGTTCCAGGGGCGCTTATGGGTTCCTGCTGGACCACCTCGCCTGGAAATCATCCGGGACCATCATGATGGAATCACTGTTGTTCATCCAGGAAAGGCAAAGACCCTTGAGCTTATCCGCCGCACTTACAATTGGAAGGGATTAGCTGCTCAGGTAGGCTGGTACTGTAAAGAGTGCCTAGTCTGCAACCAAATGAAACCAAATTGGCAGCCTCTTGCCGGGTTGTTGGTACCAGTTCAAAAGGCTGAGGGCCCTTGGACTTCCCTATCAGTTGATTTCGTTGTGGAGTTACCTAATTCTGATGGCTATGATGCTATCATGGTGGTGGAGGACCGTTTTACAAAGTTCTCCCACTTTATCCCTTGCTGGACCACAGTCACCGCGGCGGAGATGGCTAGACTGTTCAAAACCCATGTGTTCGCCCTTCATGGGGTCCCCCAGGAAATAGTGAGTGATTGGGCCCCCAGTTTACCTCTGTCTTTTGGAAGGAGTTGTGTAAGACTCTGCAAATCCGACCTTGCTGTTCAACTGCCTATCACCCCCAATCAGATGGGCAGATGGAATGAGTGAATCAGTGCCTTGAACAGTTCTTGCGGTGTTACACCACCGCAGATCATTCAGATTGGGTTTCTCATCTCCATATGGCCCAATATAGTTATAACAATGAGCAACATGCATCAATCAGTTGTTCCTCCTTCTTTGCCAACTATGGCTTCAATCCTGCCTTCAACACGGAGCCTGCTTGTGGGTCCAAGGTGGAAGCGGTGATAGACTTTGCAAAAATGATCAAGAAGGTCCACAAAGGTATGAGCACAAATTTAGACGCGGCCATGCAGGCTTACAAGAATAATGCAGATAGTAAGCGATGGGTTGGACCGGCATACAAAGAAGGAGATCTGGTGATGCTGGATGCGAAAAACATCCCAATCAAGCATCCATTCAAGAAGCTGGGACCTAAGAGGATTAGGCCTTACCATGTTGTTAAGAAGGTGGGCCACGCCTCATACCAGTTGGATCTTCCTCCCTCATTTCGTATCATTTCTGTATTCCATGAGAGCAAGCTTACTTTGTTTGAGGGCTTCCCTCCAGAGATTCCCAAGGCATATCTCATGGATGGGGCTCCAGAGTGGGAAGTGGAGAAGATTGTTGCCTCGCGTCATGTGAAGAGAAGACTGGAGTACCTGGTGTCATGGAAGGGGTTTGATGTGGCGGAGAACAGTTGGGTTCCTGCGCAGGATTGCGCCCATGCCCAAGAATTGATAGAGGCTTTCCACCAGCGTTTCCCCCAGGACGCCGGCTCACAGTCACCTCCAATCATTTCCACTATGAAGTTGGCCCCCGCTCACAAGAACTTCTCCCTTGCTCATGCCCCTGGAGGGGGGTGAAGCCCCTCAGGAAGGAGAGGGTAATTTCATGTACCAATGTCATTATTGTGGGTGTAACTGCTAAAGATAAGGCTGGGCACCAAAAAGCTCAAAAGGTGAAACTTAAGGCCCTTCCGGACCTGAAGCATACTGTGGCCAGCGCTGGGTGCAGGCCAGGTATGCTCAGGTTGGCCTGGAGGAGGAACCTAGGGCCAGTCTTGCAGCAAGGCATTCACGTTAAAACAAACTATTTACCAAATTAGGGTGGATGGTTCAGTGTGCTTAGTTTCAGAACAAGGGTTCAAAATTCGTTCCTGCTATGAAATAATGCGCTCAGGTCAAATCCAACTTCAGTCAATAACTTGAATGAAGTCATTTTTGGCATATTTTACTAACTTGGATGGAAGTATCGCCCTATTGGCGAGTCACTGCTTGGGCCCACTGCGGCATAACCCCAATTTCCCCGTCCAAGCTTAAATACATTTTCCTCTTACCAACATTCCTTGTTGGTCATCTTTCCATTAAAATAAACCCAATTTTTGCATATTTTTTGTTATTTTCCACTTACCATGTGCGCGGACCTCTTTGAGGAGGTCTTGCAGTGTATCAACCAGTTGATTGTATCAATGGTAAGACCTTCTTTCATTGCTCCGTTGGGCCGCCCAGGTTCCCTCCAACCTGTGTCGCCCCTTACTGCTCCCTCCCATCACCCCGTTGTTTCAGTTGAAGGTTTACCACTGTGGATAACCACTTTTGCGGTTAGCTGCTCCAGCTCCAGCACCATCTGTAGGGCACTAGCAGCTGCCTTTATATCAGCTGGTTTCCTGGCGTTAGCCCTGTGCAATCTGCACCACCACGCGGGGAAACGGAGAGTTACAAATACTCTCCTGACAATAATCTGACAATTGTTTTGATTGATATTTCGTCAAGCATCATGCCTGACAATGTTAACTAGGCAATCTGTTGAGGGCATGATTGCTGTTAGTCAGATTGCTCTAATGAATCATTACAGTAGAGGCGCTGAACAATTAGGGTCATTTTAACGAAGCTACTGAAGCATTTTAAAGCTCGTTTTTGGCGGTAGCCAGTAGTAGTAATCAGGTAACATGGCCCCAACCATCTGTGTACAGTTCCTAACACATTGGGTTGGTTGCCAATCTATAAAAGGTCACACTGCTGGGGATTAATTAGAATGAAGATATTTACTACCATCAGCAGTTAATCCCAAAGTTTAGAAGTTTTGGGGTACTAATCAGTTTATTTTCAGAGAATTATATGAAAAGTTTTTCACCTTCTGCCTATAAAAACCCCTAGCATTTTCTAATAAAAAGCATAATTCAACTGAAATATATCTATACTTACTTTAAAATTAAAGACTGAAAGGAACAAAAAGGCACTGGCTGTTTTTCTCAATTCCAATTACCAGAGTAGATTAATTGCCACCTATTTTGAAGACACAACCTACTAGTTGTCATCATACAACTAGTGTTTGTAATATTACTCAACAACCAATCTATGCAGTAAACCTACCCAAAAATTAACACCTTATTAACTATTTGGATCTTGGAAAGACCTCAGCTTGCCTGTAAAAACTCATTCAACGTAATGACAGTAGTTCCACATGAAGCTCTGACTGGGCTGTTGGAGGAACAGAAGGATATTTATTGGAATTTCGTGCGAAATTCTAGAAGCAGGTGCTACAAAGGCTACGAATTTATTAGTTTCATGGCTCTAACAAAGATCAACTTAAGTGCAACGAAGTTATTAATTTCATTGCGATGGATAATTCCAATTGATTATACAGAATCCTGTATGAAAATAGACCAAAATTAAACTACGCGAGTTGAGAATTGAGGTACTTTATTAATTAAAAACTAGAGATATCTATAGGTAAAATTTAGTGGTTCTTAGCGAGGATTTCTTTGATCCACCTAAGGTAAAATCTTTTCTACCAGAGGACTGATATTGTTGATTATCATTATTATTATAATATTCATGATGATTATATCTAATAGTTCTAGTTAGATGTGATCAACCTTCTTAATGAGGCCTAGCCCCTTTGAAATGATTAGTCATTTTGAAGTGCTTGGCTATCTCAAATTACCGAGTTTCTTTGGGTTGATTAGATTTACCCATTGTAGGAGGTCAATAACTCTGAAGAGTCTTTCTTTGGTTAAATTGAGAATCAGAAATATTAGCTTTAGATTTCTCCATCTTATTAGACTGAGATATTGAATCTTGATTTAGAGTATTTTCGGTCATCCTAGTTGTATCTCCAACAATGCCCCCCTCAAGATCTTGCCTAGGGGGCACATACTTGCGAAGAAACCTACTATGCATTCTATTGATAACAATGCCAGTATAAATAGAGGCAATGGAGTATTCAACACCCTGACAATAGATAATATGTTAAGGACCAGCCCATAAGGAATCCGGTTTATGAATTCTTCCTCCTGGCTTATGGTGGTAGAAGAGTACAAGGTCTCTGACTCGATATTATGGTAAATAGATCTTCTAGAGTTGGTCCGGGTTCCTTCCTTCAATGTGGTAGTGGAAAGGGAACTTGTAGCTAATGCTTGTAATTGGATTATTTCATCAGCCAGTCTCCTCATCGCTAAATCAGTGGTTTGCGGGGTGGCCTCTTCAAGCATAGGTTGTACACTTGAAGGGAGGATAGGTTCTCGACCATATAAAGCTTTAGACAGAGACATTTCAATAATATGATGGTAGCTAACTCTATAAGCTAACATCACTCTGGGTAAGTAAAGGTTCCACCTACTAGGATTATTGGAAGCCATCTTTTGAAGAATGGCTATGAGGGTACCATTTGCTTGTTCAATGGCACCATTAGTGGAAGGATTATACAGAGATGTGAATGACTGGTAGGTACCCATTAATTTGGTAAGCTCAGCTACCACCTGAGATATGTAATTGGTCCCATTATCCAGTAACAGGAATTTTGGGCTGCCATGCCTGGTGAAAAATTGTTCAAAAAGGAAAGATGCCGTAGCCTTGGCGGTGACCGTGGAGACAAAGATAGCTTCAATCCATTTAGAGAAATAATCAATAGATAATAGAATAAATCTAATGTCCATAGATGTCCGTAGGGAGAGGACCTACTACATCAATACTCACAGTAGAGAAGGGTTTGGATGGTCCTATAATTTGGTGTTGGAACATCAGATTTCCTCCACGTTGCTGTTGGCATTTAAGGCATGACTCTAGCACATCATGTACAGATTCCATCATGTTATCCCAGTAACAATGATTTTTTAACCATTGGAGGGTCTTAGCAGCAGCTCCATGGCCTACAATTTGGTGGGCCTCCATGATAGTATCAGTCCTCACAGAAGGGTGAATAAAGGGCAACCACTTAGATCACAAAATTTTGTATAGTGAACCTTCTTTGACCTGAGAGTCTTCAGTTAATGATTGTAACTTCGAGACAACATCCTTAGATTCACGGAACCAGAGCTCAGATCTACCAATCAGGTCATAAATGTGATCCTCCTCTGCAGAGAATAACTTTAAGATAGGCAATTCAAAAAAGGCCATCAGCGTTTTGATGTATAGCCCCAGCGCGATGTTGAATGGTAAAATCGTAATTTTGGAGCTTTAAAGCCCATCTGGCTAAGCGCCCATCAGGATCCTTCATTTGTTGCAACCACTTCAGGGAAGCGTGATCCGTCACAATAGTGAAATGCTTGCCATATAGATAAAGGCGGAAATGCTTGATAGCGGCCAAAACAGCGAGGCATTCTCTCAGTAACACTATAATTGCGTTTAGCCTTAGACAGGGTTTTACTATAGTATGCAATGGGGTGATTGACCAGATTGGTATCATGTTAAGCCAGAATGGCTCCAATAGCAATATCACTGGCATCAGTAAATAGAGATAAAGGGTTTAGAAATTTCAGGATGGGATAAGATAGGTGCACTCATTAGGGCTTGGCGCAACAGATCAAAGGATTGCTTGCTGGGATTCTTCCCATACAAAGGGAACTTCCTTATGCAAAAGGTAGACTAGCGGCTCTGCAATTTCTTCAAAATGGGGGATGAATTGTCAGTAATAACCAACCATTCCTAAAAATACTTGGATATTGCGCAAGCTTTTGGGAACAGGCATGTCCAAAATAGCTTGTACCTTATTAGATAAGGGTAAAATACCCTCGCGATTAACCTTATGCCCTAAAAATTCCATCTCAGTCTTAAAAAAGCACACTTCGATGGTTTAAGCTTAAGAGAGGCACGACGCAGTCAGCCAAAAACTTCCTTCAAATGAGCCAAATGCTCGTTAAAAGTGCGTGAAAAAACAGTAACATCATCTAGATAAACTAAAACACAAGAAAGCTTCAAATCCCCAAACAAGCCATCCATGGCTTGTTGAAATGTATCAGGGGCATTGCAAAGCCCCTGCGGCATATAAGTAGGCTCAAATAGCCCTTCACTAGAGATCAAAGCACATTTTTGATGGTCTTCTGGGGAAAGATCAATTTGCCAATAACTGCTCTCAAGGTCCATAGCTGAGAAATATTGGGACCCAGACAATAGCCTCAAGGAATCGTCTATATGAGGAAGAGGATAAGAATCCTTCTGAGTAACAGCATTGAGTCAATGATAGTCCATAACCACTCGGTGGCCCCATCTTTCTTCCAGATGAGTAGTAGAGGGGAAGCCCAGGGACTTTTAGAAGGCGTTAATAGTCCAGCATCAAGAAGTTGCTTCAGCTCCACTGAGACCTGAGCTTCCTCAACTTTGGATTTGTGATATGGTCGAGCTTGGATAGGAGGAGTATCACCAGTTTTAACCTGATGCTGTACCTCTTTCATTAGGCCAAAATCTCCAGGACCTTGAGCAAAGATATCCGCATATTCTTCAATCAGAGCCTCAGCTTCCAGCTGTTGTTCTGAAGTGAGTGAATCCCCAAATTTGATGTCAATTCTAGCAATGATAGGGGGATCTTCCAGCCCAAATTCGCGTAAATCTCCACATCCCAAGACAGACAATAAGTCACTCACAGGAGTAGGCCTCACATAGGCGATGGATTATTGCGATTCAATGCATTGGTTGAGAAGTGAGATTAGCCAATAGAACTAAAACAGTTCCATCATAGGCAGGATCAAGTATACCAGGGCAAGGTAAAGCCTCCAAATGAGAAGGATTTGGATTACCAAAGATTCTAACACATGATCACAGGGTACAAATACTTGAACTCAAGTATCAATGATGACTTGAGCTTTAGGGGAATGGTAATCGGGGAGTTAGAATATAGAGGCATTCCCTTGGTGGTTAAAATTGATAAAGGTGGAAGTATAGTCCTTGGACCCAGGATTTGGTATTCAAGATGTGAGATAAAAGTGGGGTATTCCAGTAAGCAGACACGTCACTTAAGTTTACCTTTGTTATTGGGAACATCATGTAGAATTAAAGGTACCCGGTACCCAATTAAAGATAGGTATTTGTCCTTAAGACTGATGATCGCATCAAAATTGGTGAGAAACTTAGTTTCCAAGAGCAGATCATAGCAGTTGTTATCCAATACCACTGCAGGGGCCAACACAACCAGCTTCTCAAAGCGCATCAGAAGAGAGGAATAGGCTCCTATAGATTTAGTGTAGGAAGGTCCAGCAGTTCCATAGTCTTGGGAATGGTTCAAGTCCGGCGCCAATTTGATCTTCTTCATAAGTTTGGATGAGATTACATTGATGGGCGATCCTATATCAATGATAGCCAAAACTTTTACCTTATGCATGATGACTTCCACCTGGGTCACATCAGTGCCAAAGTTTGGGATAGAAAACACTGAGGGATTAATTGATGGAATAGAATTAGAAGTAGAAGAAGAAGCATAAGCAGAAATAGTGTCTTTGTTGGATAGTTCATCAGGGATATCAAGCTCACTAGGAGCGGATACCACATAACAATTGGTAGAAGAATCAAAAGATTTTGACTGAGGCACCTGAGGTAGGTCAGCACAGGGAGCCTTGTGCCCTATGCTGACTCCTCTTTTTTCGATTCCTCTGCCTGTTTTTTCCAACATTGAGACACCACATGACCCACGAGACCACAATAAGTACACGGCTCCTTCTTCACTTTGGATTTAGGTTTAGGTGGCATTGCATGGATGTGAGAATGTGGGTTACTAGAGGAGGTCGGATGTACCACCCCATTAGGGATTTCCATAAGTGCTTCCTTAATGTCGATAATGGAGCTGAAGTTTCGTTTTAGGGACTTCAGATGTAATAATAACTGAGTGCGAGAAGTGAACACACTCATTATGGCTGATATAGCATCATCAACAGTAATTTGGTCACAAGTGGCAAGAGTTTGGGCCTCATGGTAGAATCGTTTTGCAAAATCCTGGATAGACTCTCCTCGTTTGATTTGAATATTCATAAAGGCCTGCTTTTGGTTGGAGAGGATTTGGTCGCTCCCAAATTCCTTGATGAGGGCGTTTTTCACTTGAGCCCAAGTAGTACAGACCTTGAGATGAGGAACCATGATCTCTTGCACAAACTGACTTAGACAAGAGGTGATGTGGCGGACCTTCTGCTGATCAGTAGCTCCATCCATGGCGCGTTCATATACAAAAAGGAAAGAATGGATGCTACCTTCACCTGGTTCAAACTTATCTTTGAAGGTAGGTTTGAAGAGGGTGGGTTCCATGTTCAAAACGTGTACACCTGATACTGTGACAGGTCCAGCCTCAGAGGGTTCAGACTCTGTAAAATGGGCTTGAGGGGGAACTTGATCAACCTGTTGTCTTAAGTGGTTCACGTCATCTTGTAAATTGTGGACCCATTGGTTGAGATGGTCATTTGTAGGCGCTCAGGTTAAGTTGGTAATTGTAGACAACATCTCAGTTTGCTTGGTCTCAAGTACTTCACATTTAGCAGCCAACTGCTCAATGGATGCTGTCAAAGAAGCAAACTGGGTTTCTTGAGTAGTTTGATTTACATTGCATAGCTGATGTGCATTCTCAACACCATCCAGTAAATTGATTAAAGAATAGTTTAGATCAGTTGGAAGACCTTCCAAGGATAAGAAACACCCTTGAGCTATTGCTCAGATTTGGGTTTCTAATGCTTGTACTTGAGATACTAAGAGCATTGAAGGTTCAGAATGGATGTTGGAAGCGAGGAGCCAGGGGGACCAGGAGGTCCCTGGGGGTCCTTGCGACCCATCCCTTCCTGAAGGACCTGGAGGGCCTTGTTGACCCATTGGACCAGGAGGACCACGTTCCCCAGGTGGTCCCAGAGTTACCAATGGAGAACTAGGTGGGCCCGGAGGTCCTTGAGGACCAGCAGGGCAAGATTCGCCTTCTCTGATTGTATCCACAACTCAGATCAGTTGTTGGAGGAGCACGTCGAGTTCCTTGAAGTGGTCATCATTTTGGGCTTGCAATATTCCCAGCTGTCTCGTAATCTCAGCTTTGAGGGTAGAGATTCAGTTTTGGATGGGGGTAGCAGCATCACTAACCTGTTGTGAGATTTCTTGGCTGATGTAGGCCACAACGCCGTTTTCAATTCTCACCAAATGGTTGTGAAGTTTGTTGATCTCTCTTCTATTATCAAGAATTGCTTCCTGATTATCCCATCCAAAGTTAGACGTTGTCTCATAGAACGAGGATAGTTGAGAGTGAAATTGTTGCACCAGAGTCAACTGGCGTTGAATCTGAGGTGATGCAACCCCAAGATCTGGAGTACATGGTATATAGTGGGATGTATGTAATGCTGGAGGTACTGTTCAGTTCTAGCCACACCAACTTTGGTAGGCTGTAAAACCGCTCAGTTGTATAAACTCATCATATTGTCAGCAACTTTGGATGCTCAGTTGTGATTAGGATGAGCACCAGGCTGGATAGCCCCTCTTATCAAGCCTTTGACTGTTTCCTCTACATTAGCGGCTTGAATCTGATAATTAGTTTGGTCAGGGCCCTCAATGGCCAAGTCCATAGAAGCTTGAAATTGAATATGGCTGATATTAGCTGAAGGCAAATCTTGCCAGTTTGAGTGTACCCATTGGGAGATACTCATAGATTCCTCAGAAGAGGGACTCGCTTCACTAGATGAATTCATCGTTGTGAAAGTATGTTTCACCAGGTAGCCTCAGAAGCAGACCTGGCAGAAAGCACCAGTATTGGAATTTCGTGAGAAATTATGATAAACAGGTGCTACAAAGGCTACAAAATTATTAGTTTCATGGCTCTAGCAAAGATCGACTTAAGTGCAATGAAGTTATTAGTTTTGTTGTGATGGATAATCCAATTAAATACAGAATATACATTAATCCTGTATGAAAATAGACCAAAATTAAACTACGCGAGATGAGAATTGAGGTACTTTATTAATTAAAAACTAGAGATATTTATAGGTAAAATTTAGTGGTTCTTTGCGAGGATTTCTTTGATCCACCTAAGGTAAGATCTTTCCTACCAGAGGACTGATATTGTTGATTATCATTATTATTATAATATTTATGATGATCATATATAATAGTTTTCTAATTAGATGTGATCGACCTTCTTAATGAGGCCTAGCCCCTTTGAAATGATTAGTCATTTTCAAATTGCTTGGCCATCTCAAATTACTGAGTTTCTTTGGGTTAATTAGATTCACCCATCATAGGAGGTCGATAACTCTGAAGAGTCTTTCTTCAGTCAAATTGAGAAATCAGAAATATTAGTTTTAGATTTCTCCATCTTATTAGACTGAGATATTGAATCTTAATCTAGAGTATTTTTGGTCATCCTAGTTGTATCTCCAACAATACCACGCGTATGCCTCAAGGGTTGTGCAACGCCCTGGCTACGTTTCAGCAGGCGATGGACACCATCTTGAGTGACATGAAGCTGTCCTGCGTTCTAGTCTATCTTGACAATATCAATGTGTTCTTTTAGATGTCACAAAGCATCTTGACCAGTTAGAACAAGTGTTCCGCTGTCTTGCTGATGCTAACATAAAAAATAAGCCTTAAAAGTGCCATTGTTTCAAGGATCAATTGGAATATTTCAGGCTTGTGGTAGACTCCAAAGGGCTTAGACCTCAGTCAGCAAAGGTGAAAGATATACGTAAGATGGCTCAGCAAGGTAATAAGCGGGATATCCAGGTGTTTTTTCGTTGACCAGAACTACCAGCGGTTCGTCCTTAACTTCAACTGTATCATGGCACCAATCTTTGAGTTATTGAAGAAAAACTCCACCTTTAAATGGACTTAAAGTTGTCAACATGCTTTTAGTGCCTTGTGGACCACATTGGCTTGCACGCCAGTTTTGCAATACCCTAATTTTGAAAAAGTAAATTATTGTGCAAATGGACGCTTCACTTTCCGCCATAGGGGATTTTCATCCTGAAAGGATGATGACAGTGTGGAGCATCATGTCGCATTTTGTAGCCAAAGCTTAAATTGTCATGAATGTAATTACATCATGAATTAGAGGTAGTGCTTAGCAATATATGTATATATATGCATTTTTGGGTATACCGCCTTGGGGTTAGATTCCAAGTGGTAATGATCATGCGTCCTTGCTTTAGTTGCAGAATCCTTTGAAACTTGAGGGGTGGCCGTGCGTTGTGCCTTAGAAACCATGCTTATGACTTTGAGATATTACACTGGTTAGGGGCGAAAAATTAAAATGTGGACTATCTCTCACAATTACCAATGTCACCATTACAGCAGATTTGGCAGACATCATGTATGAGAAGATGATTATGGGCAAATATCACAATGAGCCGCCACATGTGATCAAAGCGTTAGAAGGGCTTAGGCGGGATATCATCTTGTGCAATGAGGGAAATATATAAAAAATTGGATAATTAAAGCTTAGTTTCTTGAAACCATCCACTAGGTCAGCAATTATTGCGGATGCTCATAAGGGGTAGGTCATGGAGGGTTGCGTAAAAACGTTGGAGTTTTTGTGACCACACTACTGTTGGGAGAGCATGCATACAACAAGTTTGAGATGGTTGCTTGTTGTCATCAGTGTTAAGTAGAGAAATCTTTCCACAAGAAAGCTACCTACCAGCTAGTTAAGCCTCGCCGCGCTGGCACACTATTTCTCTTGATGTGGTGGGGCCTCTGCCAACTGGTGCAAGCTGCTCTAAGTATATATTAGTTTCAATCGATCACTTGAAAGGTGGGAGGAAGTAAGAGTGTTCAGCGATTAGGGTCTGCTACCGCCGACTAGTTCATTATGGAGTGCGTCATACAGTGACATGGCTGTCTGCAATTTATTCTCATGGACAACGGAACAAATTTCATGTCACTTGTCCTGCCAAAGTTGCATAAACTAATGACAATCTGTGGTGTCTTAACTACAACATACCACCCTGAATCTAATGGGTGGTTGAACGATTTAACAGAACATTAGTAAAATTCTTTGCAAGCTTGTAAAGGATCTTTACTCTTAGTAATGTACCCTCCTATCCACCGCCATCTTTGCTTATAATATAAGCTACAATTTGTTGACGTGGAAGAGACCTTTCCAATTACTTTATGGTAGACATCTGGCTTTTCCAGCATTGCTTTACTCCTGTGTGGAAGACATTGGTGGATTAGAACCACAGCTTTATATGACCAACTTAATGGAATCACTATTAAAACTTTAGATTGAAGCTTATTCTACTAGTTTAGCTAAGAAGATTTGTGATCAGGCTGCTGAAAAAGTAGACGTAGCAGACACTTACAGTTTGTTGTAGGAGAATATGTAATGTTCCACGGCCAACAAGGATTTGTAAGGAAGAACAAGTTTGCTAACATATGGACTGGGCTGTTTGAAATAATTTGAAAACTGGGATTGATGCCTAAACCATTAAGGAACCTGCAGGTGATCAGATTATCAACGGAGTACAAAATAAGTTCCTGAGGTCTTATAAAAAATAAGGGGCTTACTGTCCAGTCAAGGGGGGGTAATGTTGAGAAATTGGTATGACTAGACTATAAAAGTTTATGTTCAGTAGATTTTATTCAAGTTTCAAAGTGAGCCTCAAAATTGAGTAGTAATTTATGTTTGCTTGAAGCAAATCAATAGATGTGGTATTAGCTTGCCAAATAGAGGTAATTTCATTAAAGCCTTAATAATGGGATGAAACCACTAAAACTGTAGTATATAGAGAGTTAACAAGTTAACAGTATAAATAAAACTAAGAATATTAAAGATCAAGAGCTGAACGAGAGAATGGAAAGAGGGATGTCTTTTGGAAGAGAAGAGGAAATAAAAGGGGTTAGAAGAATTAGTTTGTTACTTTATATATCAAAAAAACTGGTATACATTGGGGATATTTTTCTTATTTATTACTCTATTGTCAATTACCAAGGATTGGGGATCTTCATATCGTCCATCAGCTGCTCAGTGAAGCTAAACCTTTGCAATCAGCCTAGCGGATTTAATAATATTCTTAAAAGTTAACAGTGATGATAACGCCATAGAAGAGATTGGAAAGGTTCCCATTTAATTATGAAGGCCACTGGATATAAAAAATATCTAAGAGTGTAAATAAGTTCTCCAAGGGCGTGGACAAGTTACCAAGTGATCAATGCAAAAATAGTAGCATCTGAGAAGGATTTGTTTAGTGAGAGCGATTGTGATGTTAGTAAAGGTTGTCTTGTGCCTAATCTGCTTGGAATAGACCCCATGAGCAGAGAGTTGTCTTTAAAGCTAAGCGAGCTGAGGTTGGCGCACTGTCTTTGGTGCTCAATACAGGAGTGGCACCATCATGCCCTAGCGAAGATCATGATAATTCTCTTAAAAAGTTGACGATGATGTAGATATAGAGGTGTATCAAGGAGATGGTGGAGATGATTATCAGTCCTGGCGAAGGAGGAGGATACCATCTTTTATAGACTCTGTACCCTAGAATTTGAAGTGCACAATTAGTGGAATGATCTTAAGCGTTTCAAGGAGACTGCTAGAAAAGCTATAATTACCTCACTAATCATAGTATGAGCCCATCACCATTATCAAACTGGCACTTACTCTTAAGAACATTGAAGAGATACTTGTATTTATTGAGAAAAAGAATGGCAAAACTATCACCACACTGAATGAGTATAAAGAGCACTTGGAGCAGCATGACAACGTGCTGTTTGTGATAGATAAGAGTATATAAGACTTTAAGGCACTAATGAATAATGTACCAGAGCCTACCTCTGTTCAACCTGTAACTTAAATGAAGGCACCTATGTGGACTGCACAAAGGAATGCACCACAACCAGTCAGAATTTTTACACATCTGACTATGGTGCAAAATGATCCTGTTGAGGAGGACAACAACTAGGAACCATATTTTAAGACCATGAATACACCTGGTGAGGGAAAAATTGTTGGCTTCCTCCAGATGTACAAAAATATCATGGACGGTGCTAACAATCACCAGAAGGCTGGCCGCATAAAATGATGCTTGAGCCATGAGGCTCAGGAGATCCTCAGCACGATCTTGGGACCTGGATTATCCTGGACCGAAGTCAAGAATATTTTACTCTCTGAGTTCAGTAGTTGTAAGGAGAGTGTCTATAACTCTCCTGTTCCTCAGCGTGGCAGTGCGCGGGGCACCAGGCCAACGCCAGGGAACTAGCCGTTAGGGCCACTGTGATTAGAACCCAGCAGAGGGAGCTGGAGCAATAACCACATAGGCATAAAAGGTGAATTTTATAAATGAAAACCCAAAGCAGGGCGACGTGGTGCATAGATTGGATGGGTTAAGTGACTCAGGTTGGAGGGATCCTGGGTGGACAAATGGTGCACGAGGGGAGAGCTGCATGGTACTTGCAATATCAAGTGTAACAGAGCACGAGATCTCCTCAAAGAGGTTTGCACACAGGAGCGTTCAGAATATCATAAAATTTAAATAACTTAAAATGGAGAATAGGTTTATTTCAGGAAGTTGACCAACAAGGAATGTTGGTCAGGAAAAATATATTTAAGCTCAGATGGGGAATTTGGGGTTATGTCGCAGTGGGCCCAAGCAGCGGCTCACCAATAGGGTGATACTGCCATCTGAGTTAGTAAAATAGGTTGAAACTGACTTCACTTGAGTTATCAACTGAAGTTGGATTTGACCCAAGTGCATTATTACATAGCTGGAACAGGTTTCGAACCCTTGTTCCAAAACTAAGTGAACTGAACCATCCGCCTTAATATGGTAGATAGTTCGTTTTAATACTTGAGCTGCTGTCAGGGGCTGGGCACTTGGCACCCCCACTAGGACCAACCTGGGCATATTTTGCCCTTACTCAGCGCTGGTCTAGGGTGTGCTTCAGGTCTGGGAGACCCTGTAGCTTAACCTTTTAGCCTCCAAGCACCCAGCCTTATCTTTGGGGTTGACCCCCACTATGATGTCATGTGTACATGACATTAGTTAACAGGATATCCAGAATATGATACAAGATTTAATGTTGATGAAGATGGGCAAATTGAGTCATATATGAATTACACTTTTTTCTATCTTAAGCCCAGAAGTTATGGACCACAAGAACATTGGATCTTCTTATCACCATAGCCATTTTATTAAGCTCCCAGGAAATGCATCCTAATATTAAGATGCACATGACTTTGGCGGTTAAAAGTGTGATGTCCAATAAAGTGTTTAAGGAGGCGCTTTTTGATGTACAAGGGGAAATACAAATCTGAATTTATTGGCATGGCACCTACACTACCCTCTCGACAAGTTGATATTTCAGTTTATGTTTCCAACAATAAGGGTAAAAACCTAAGGAGAAGAGCAACAAACCGCCTGAACACTTGCCATGCTGAGAATTTAAGTGCCATAGATGTCACCAACATGGGGACTTCATTGATCATGTCTAGTAGTTACTGCCAAAAACTTGATGCAAACCCCTAAAGAGGACACACTTATTACTGTATATCGTTTAAAAACTACTCATTAAGGGTTAGGACGACAATGAAGATGAAGAATTGGCTAGTAAAGATTAACATGTGTTAGGGGCTCCAAGCACAGTGATTGTACTGGCTGATCTAGAATCCTCGGTGCTGGAAGATCTGTATTGAACAATACCTATTTGGCCAAAGCAGTTAAACCTACGCAAGTGATCAATTCCTTGAAGGATGAGAGCAGTTGGTTGCGTCTAACTTCATGAATGGTGTACCAGATGGCGAAGACACTACTAAGGCCAGTACAAGTGCTGTTACTTTAAGCAATTTGAGGAGTCAGCAACTGATGTCTTAAACCGCTAGAAACCCCTTAAGTAAGAGTGTAATGAAGATGTAAGTTACTATCCAGAAGGTGTGAGTTTTGGAAGTGCTGAAAATCAGGGCTCCAGTGAACATTAACCACAAAAACTTATGATGAATCTCAAGTTTATTCCCAACATTAACTATAAAGTGTAATACTACACTGCAGGACCTGATATTACCTGAACCATATGAGCTTATTGTGCTTTGCCTTTATGATTTGGGCCATTATCCTAATGGCACCTGAAGTGGTACTAGACAACGACCACTATAATCTCTTGATTAAAACACAGTTTCTTCTAGAATTTGGGGCTAATATCGACTTTACTACAAACACAGTTAGCATTCTGAGCTACCATCTCCCCCAGATGTTCGATGATGAGGATGTTAAATTAAAAACAGCATATGTGATTGGTTGAAACAAACCAATCAATATATCCAATACATTACACATTAATGGAGAAGGGTATAAAATAACTACCGCCTACCATGAGCAATGAAGAAGGACTTCCATTGAGCGCTAGTAAAAGCATAGAATTTCGACCAGAGACCAAAGAGGAATGACCTTGTCAATTAGTGTTAAGAATCTTCCTGACAATATTAGATGTGTACATTTGAGATGAATCCAAGAGCAAGATCCCAGAGTACTACCAAGATGCTACAATACCACTTGCTTTGAGAGCAAATTTTGTTTTTGGGAACATTACTACCCAACCAATCCTAGAAGCAAAGGGACAAGTTTTGGCACTGGCCCGCCTGACTAGTTACCAAGATATTAAGTCCTTCCATACTGTAGGTGTTTTTGACAAGCTTGGGTTTTGGGGTGTGATCCCTAAGCAGCAAAAAGAGTTGGAAGAACTTTTTTCAAGTTTAATGACATCTTCAGCACTACCCAACGACTAGTCTTTGCAAAGGGAGGCCATAAGATGGACACCAGTGCAGATATCCTCTTCAAGCTTAAAGCTTACCGCCATTTGAAGACAGAGGATCTGGTCATCACTCAAGAGCTTAACCAGTTAGTTAGAGATGGGATAATCCGTCCAATGAAGAGCCCATGGACATCTCCTTTGTTGCTGGTGTACAAGAAGGATGGGACCTATAGGGTTGTCATGAAATACTTCCACATAAATGAGATTACCAAGAAGGACACATACCCGCTTCAATGCATTGACAACGCTTTGAAGCGCCTAAGTGACAAGAAATACTCTTTGGCCATGCACTTAGCCAGTGGCTACATGCTAATGGAGCTCCCTCCCAAAGACTAGGTAAATGCTCCTTAGGCAGCAGCCAAGAGTTGTTTGAACCCATAAGAATGTCGCATGGTCTCTTTATTGCCACTGCAACCTTCCAACGAGTTATGAATTGAATTTTCGGTGATCTTAAGTTATTGAGTGTGTTAGTATGCCTTAAACATCCAGCGTTCAGTCGCATGTTTTAAGGACACATGCAGCACATCCAAGAGGTCTTCATGTGGCTGCGCACATCCAACTTAAAAACTGAAGAGAAAAAAGTGAACTTTCTTGAAGAGAAAACTAGACTTTCTGGGCACTAGATTAACCCAGCAAGGGTAAGACTCAGGATGGAAAAGTGAACGCAATAGTGGCAATAGAGCCACCAAAGAATATGAGAAATTTTCAAGTGTCTTAGGAATGGTGGGGTACTAAATGCACTTCATCCCCCATTTTTTGGACTTACCAGCGCCCTTACATAACTGCTGACTAAAGAGATATAGTTCAAGCGTAAACTAGTGCAGGAGCAGAAATTAGCAGAGTTGAAAGCACAAATGATATAAGCACCAATCCTGGTATACCCGGAGTTCAATAAGACCTTAATCATTTCACCAAAGCCAATAATGTAGGACTTGGTGCAATCTTGGCACAAATGGATGAAAACGGAATAGTTCACTTGATCAAGTATTACTTCAAATTATTCAGCAAGGCGGAAAAGTATTACACAGTTACCAAACAATAATGTTTTTCAGTAATTAGAGCAATCTATAACTTTAAACCCTATCTATACAGAGTAAATTTCAAAGTAGTCATTTATCACGCGTCGTCCCTCTGGTTAAGAAACTTAAAGAATTCAGATAGACTCTTTGCCCATTAGGCGTCCTTTTAAGGGTGTGTTTTCAAATCATACATAGATTAGGAGATAAACATCTCAACGCAGGTGGTTATTAAGACTACCGGTATCCACCTGCAGGCGCCAGAAAACAATCGCCTGTATGACCTAATTGGACACCTGAAGAGCCTTGCAGGATGAAACTGAGGAAGTGAAAAGCGTCCTGAGAAAAAGTAAAAAGACACTCAGTGTGTCAATGGAAATTTGCAAAAGGAGTTCAAAATGAATCATATCCTTACATCTGTCCCAGTGATTGTAATGAGATAGTTTTTCAGGCTCACAAGCAGTGGTCCATGGACGATTCCAAAAAAAGTTGGCATACCTCACTGAGAGGTTCTACAGTAAATGCTTGTCCAAAGAAGTGCACTAAGCCTTGAATTTGTGCGTACCTTGCGCCAGTTCTCACTTGATGTAAAGTAATTCGAGTTTACAACCATTCCTCCATTAAACCTTTCAGAAATGTCTCTATTGGTGTGGTGGGACCGTTGCAATAGCATCCAGCGTCACAAAGTTCATCTTGATGCCATTAATCACTTCATTAAGTGGGTCAAAGCATCCATAGTCAAGATGTACACCACGAACTCCAAACCCTATTTCTTGTACACCCAGGTGATCACAAGATGAAGACGCCCTCAAATACTACTATCAGACAATGATAAAAACTTTATCTTGGACATGATGAAAAACTGATGTATTTGATAGAGTGGAGCAGCAGTTCACAACCCCTACAATTTATCCTTAATGGAAGAGTCAAAAGAGTAAACAGGACTCTAGGAGGAATTTTAAAGAAGATGTCTTGTAATTACAAGTTGAAGTGGGATCAGTTGCTCCCATCAGCGCAGCTGAATTTACCAGATAAGCCATCACCGCGAGATTAGGATGTCCCCCTTCAAAGCCTAGTATAGGCGAGAGGCAGCGCTGCCTACCCTCCTGGCGCTGATCATAGCAGCAGATAGAAACCTACCACTTGAGAGTTACCAATAGTAGATGGTCAAAGAATCTATAAGAATACAGTTAGAAGCTTCAAGCAACATTGAAGCAAGCCTTTATCCTAGACGGAGAGAGAGCCAGAGAAGAACCAAGTTAAGTGAGTTTAGTATAGGAGATAAGGGTTTAGATTACCATTTGAAAATGACACAACCAGAGAAACTACAGGACATTTAGACTGGGCCGCTACTGTGTTAACCAAGAGAGGAGCGGGATACTCCATCCATGATGACTATACTAATTCTGTTTTCAATAGAATGCATGCCAAGCACCTTCAAGCATTCCCCAGTCTCATCTTGGAAGGGGAATTGTAATGGATGAGGCCGCTACTGGTGCTACTGGTCATTTCTCAACCAGTGGAATGGTAGCAAGAAACCCCTAAACTGATGGCATTACTTGCGACCAAGTCACCTTATATGGGGGAAACAAGGCCCTTTTATAGGCGAGGGAGAACTAAGCAAATTTTAAGTCTGATCAGAGTAATGTCATTGGCAATAATTTCCAGCAAGGATGAAGCGACGCTAATTTGAAATAATACCTGCCCTGCCACATTGGAAGATCTAGTATATGAGGATGACAACGCCGCAAAATTACATATGAAAACTGACCCTCTTTTAAACCATTTAAGGTTCAAAAATTTTTATGTTCCGCCAGTGAAACAATGAGTGAGCCCAATTATGCCAGCTGGGATTCAAAAGCAAATTTTGCCAAATCCAGCAATCAACTACGTTCAATAGCCGCTTAAAGCCACAATGTGAGGCGCATCAAAAGAATGCCATTGCTTCAATCTGATGACGAAACCAGAATTACTGAATTAGGTAATAGTCCAAAATCAAAAACGAGTACTATGACTCAAGCCCAGAATCAGGAATCAGTGTAGAGGCCCATGAATATCCAGGTTCAGGGGTGACCACCATTAAACGGAGCTTGTGCATACAAGAAGTGACTCAAATGGGTGAAGATACCAAAGCAGAAGTTAGAAAACGTCTGACGAGAGGGTCATGAGGTTCTTGTATCAATACCCTTAATTCCAAACATTTCTAAAACTCTATTTGCTTTATAATTTGAATATTCCCCTAAGAATAAAATACTTCACGTTATAATTTAATAAAGAGCCTTTCTACAGTATCTTAAATTTATCCTTTTTGTTTGAACAAGTTTTGTATCAAGTTAGTAATCAATAGTAACCAGTCTGAGATTAACCAATTTGGAAGAAGATACTCTCAGTTGAGAATACATTGCTGATGATAATGCCAAATAAGATGTTGTAAAGTTCTCATTGCGTCATGATGTCCAACGTATGTTGAAAATCTCTAAGATTGCCAAGAATTTCTCCAAGGGCGCGGAAAAGTTAACCAAGTGATCAATGCAAAAAGAGGTAGCATTTTAGAATAATTTGGTTAGTGAGAGCGATTGTGATGTTAGAGAAGCTTATCTGGTGTCTAATCTTCGCAGTCTAGACCCCCTGAGCAGCAAGTAACCTCTTAAGTTAAGCGAGAAAGGTCATCTTGCTGAATCTTATACATTCAGCTCCCCCACTGGATGCTCCACTGTGGGGTGTGAAATACTCCTAGCATTTTCTGACCTGTGGAAATAAGTTTAGAATGTGTCAAACAGTCTTTAAAAACCCATGAGACAATTTGTTACTCCCAAGGATCTGACCTCCACCTCAAACATTCCCATGAAGTGCCTCAAAGCCCCCTGGTGCTCCCCTAGAGCAAAATGTATATTTATCATTGGTAAAATATGAAAACTGGCTAGTATGCAGATGAAAAAATAATAAAATTAGCTTAGGCGGTGAATTCCAAACAGCTTCATTAATTTCTACCCTATAAGAGAATTTTATTTTGGGCTTCACTTGCAAAACTTATGATGCCACTATGGTGACTGTGCCATTGTATTCCAGTGTACTCTCTATAAACAACTTTCACTCAGCTACCAGCAGACATTAGTATGGTAGTTCAGTTTGATGATTTGTCCACCCACCTTCTCACAAAGTGCTCCACAAGTATCTGATATTAGGTTTAGTGGCATATGGCTCTGATTACATCCTTCCGTTTTATACATGATGGGGCCACATGTCTTTCAGGACCTTGGGTTTTTTCCACAATTTACTAATTCTAATAAAGATCCCTGTTGATTACCCTTGTGCCTTCATCTCTTTTGCCTTTAGTCCATCAGATCTGGCCTGTGTGTAGGGAATTTTGGCTATCTGACCATCCTGTTTTATGTTAGATCACTAATAACGCAAATCTCCATATTTTGCATTTTTTTGAGCTCTATTCCAACATTTTACCATGACTAACTGACCAATGAACCTGCAACTACTTGTATGGGGTATAATCCTACCCCTCTGTCAAGGCGTCAGTTATTTAAAGCAAGGCTAGGATTCCATCTGGGTGTGTGACAACCCAGTGAAATTCCAGAAAACCTGTGGCATAGCAGCTCTAATGACTTGTAGGAGTTCTCTAATTATTGTAATGGTATAAAAGTTTAGTAAAGAACTAAAGGCCCCACAGCTAACCATGTTGATGGTATGTGGGAAGCTATGATTCTTATTTTGGGCAACCCCAATGGTGGGAGAGGCATGGAAGATGACTACATCTCCTGGATTGGCAGCTGCTGGCATCTAGCATTTGTCTCTATATGCTCTTGTGCTCATTTTGTTAATAGTTGTTAAGCTCACTTGGAGGTACTGTATCAAAAATTATGATGATTGGTATTGCAGATCAAGATAATAGGTTCAATTTGAGTACCAGGTGAGTTTTGTAGTTTTTGACCACCCATATGGATATTTTTTTATATATTAAACATAATTTAACTAATAATTAAATGTCAGATTTGATGGGACTTAGTAATTATTTTGACCAATGGCACTGCATTTATATGTAGTTGGCTACCAGATCAATTTACTATTAATTGAATCCCTAATCCCCGCCAGCACATTTCTCATTTCTCAAAATATAGACCACCAACGCCATGTCCTCAATAACTTTATTGCCTTCTATCTATCATTAAGCATACTATTATACATTGCCCCATGCCAGCATATAGACATTGGTAAATAATGTCCTTATAACTAATAGGGCCACTCGCCAGTATTTCAATTAGGTCTAGCATAATACATCTTTTTTAATAATTTTTTTTCCTTAGTTTTTGCTTCCCTAGCTTAATTTAGATATCAAAATTTTAGCTTACTATTCTTAAGTGCAGATTAGTAATAATGGAAAGTAACAATGGTAACTCTGGTAGAAGGAGCATAACTGGGCTGAATCCCCTTTTGACACGTATCATTTCCTGGTAGAAGTAGTAAGACAAAAACTTTTCTCTCTCATTGCAATCACTTTTGCAACTTATTCAATTTAAGTCTGAATCTAGTTTGATAATCTCACAGAGGAGATTAGTCTGCGCCCATGTCAGGGAGCAGTTGGGCAAGTAAGGTAAGAGGTACAGGTGGTAGGCCCACAACCTTCAACGTTTGAAAACGCCCCAGAGAAACCGACAGAATAGAAAAAAAAAATAAAAAACCAGCTGTCACTATTTCCCCAGAAATCCTCACTTGGCAGGCGCGATGCAACCAGTACATCAACACGCCACACTCTCAACCACTCTCGTCGGTGGAATATGGAGTCCATGTGTTTCTGGATATCCAACAAACAGCTTTATTGGAAAAATTTTGTGGGGATGTGCACACTTTTTCCCAACTGCGGTGTATGTCACACCTCACTCCATGTCACGTGGTTGGCTGGACCTTGGTTTCAAAAACAAGGAGTCAGCAGATGAAGCTGCTGTGGTGCACATAGTGATTGACCTCCCCAAAGGGTAACAGGTCATTGAAACCAAACGCACCAGATGGACAAAATCCAACCAAATTTTTTTCACGTTTGACTTTTTGCCCACTACAGTCAAGCGTGCCATTTTGGAGCAGCATCTGAAAGATGGTCTCACCATATATGGCGAAATACAATCCTTTGAGATGCAACACTTTACGCTGATGCCACACCTGTGCACTGGCAAAGCCATTGCAGTTCTGACTCCAACTGAGGAGTTCGCGAAGGACCTAACCCAGATCCCGCACTCCACTTATTATAATATCAAAGGGCATACTACTCACCCTTTCCTGGTAGCTGTAGACAGCGCACCCCCATCTGCACTCACTGTGACACGTTTGGCCATAAGGCACACGCATGCCCCACCAAGGAGGGCATCACATTCCAAGAGCACCCCTTGGCGGCCATGGCCTGCGGAGAGGCGCACTACAAACCAACCACCAGCACCAAAGAGGCTTTCCCATGGGGAGCACAAGGCTGCTACTTACTAGTAAAGCCTATCTCCCCTCAAGAGCAAAAGAAGGCCAAACAGGCCCGCAGGGCCACGGCCAAGGAAGCGCCCAAAGTCGCCTCCGCTATCCCACATTCCCAACGCCAGGAGGACATCAAAACTTTTGCGGCGGAAGCAACTTGGGAATCCCTCAACCAATCAGATTGGGAAGCCCATGCCAAATGGGTCACCCAATCTAAGGATCCGATGAGCAACTTGATCTCACCTGACCTTTGCAACCAAGCCCCAATTGAAACTGACTTGGTTTCCAACCTACCTGAAAATTTTTTTGACCCAAACGTTGGTGCACCAAATTCATCCGCACCGCAAAAAATTTGTTTAACATTGGGGAAAACAAAAAGTGAAGGCAAAAGCCAACGCGAACCTCTCTGCTAAAATTAACAAAACTACTGATAGTGTTGCTGCAAACACCCATGCTGCCATGAAGGCCCGTGGGGATATAGAGGAGGCTGGTGGGCCCAGGTGCCCACCCCTCGCACCTAAGGTGTGATGGGGGAAGCCTTCACTTTAGGGACATTGAATATCCTTTGGACTCAAGGCCTCACCATCCCAGTCTAGGAAACTGAGTTTTTTACAAAGAATTTACCCGTGGACATCCTGGCCATCCAGGAGTCCCACTGTCCGCGAGGTTCCAAGGACGCATGGAAAACCATGCTCCTTCCTCCCTAACCTTCTGGTCAGAGAACTGTGGGGTGCTAGTTCAGAAAAACAATTTTTTCAAATTTTTATCGTCAAAAATTCTTCCTCAATGGCCAAGTCCTCATTGTTACATTCTCGTGGGCTGATGTGGCGCATGTTATCATAAACATTTATGCCCTGATCTGTGTATGAGAATGTCAGGAAATTTTCTCATTGGTCAAATCCTTCTGTTACCCCTGACCCTTTCGTAGTTGGTGACATAAACTGTTGGCTAAACTCACCAATGGACCGTTGGCCTCCCTCATCCCACGCCCCCCAGGGTCACATAGAACTTCGCGTTCTAAAGGCCACCCTTGGGTTATTAGATGCGCTGCTGTGGCAAGCCCCGCTGCTCAAAAACATGATGCGCCCCCACGTCCACAACGGCCAATTAAGGTCAATGACCCACATCAACCTTATCCTCACGCCGGAGAAATTTTGATCTCACATTTCCCACTTCCAAACAATAAAAATTGAATTCTCTGACCACTGGCTGGTCTCGATAACCTACCACTTACCTGTCACAATGGCTAAGGCCCCACATTGGTGCAAACTCCGCCCGCCTGAACTTGCGTCGCCAGAATTTTCCACTTGGGTGGAATCAGCAACTTTGGCAAAGAGTTTATTACACCGTTTTGCGTGGACCCAATCTCCACATGGTCAGCCTTCAAAGAGGATAACATCTTCCACACTCGCCACCTCTCCTCCCGAAGCTCACAAGCTACATCAGCCATCATTTTGTGCACTCTGGCAGAGTTGGCACACCTGGAATCCAACATCCCAGCCACAGGCTACAGCCCTGCTTGGGGCCAGAAGTGGGCAGAAGCAGCCACCCACCTCAACGCGCTCAAAAGGCAGCACAAACATCAGGTTTGTGTTCAGTACAGGGCTAAACACATTACAGAGGGTGACACGTGTACCGCATATTTTTTAAAAAATTCTTCGCACTGCACCAGAGCATGGCCTGCACACAGGTGCAGAGATTGGATGATTCCGTTGTGGATATGCCAGCTGAAGTGGCAATCGAAATACAAAGTATTAATCCAAGTTATACCAATCTGATCCAATTCAGCCAGCCAAAGTGGTGAAATTTCTCGACAGTACTCACATCTGCACCATTTCCTGATACCTGGAATTAATGAATTTGATTACTCCGAATGAACTATGTCCAGCCATCTGCGGTGCACCAAATCAGAAATGCCCAGGCCCAGATGGCATTCCGTATGAATTCTATAAAAAGTACTTCAAATATATATCCCCACTGCAGCTTGCCTCCCTTAACCAGAGCCTTCAGGATACGCGCCTTCAACCAGGAGTGCAAGAGGCCTTCACCGTCACACTCTTCAAGAAAGGGGATAAGCTAGACCTAGCCAGCTGGCGCCCCATTTCTTTAACTAACATGGATAATTAAATCTCAACTAAAATCAAGGCTAACCGTTTAGGGATTGTAGCATCTGCCACCAACTCCCTAGAACAATTCAGTTTCATACCCAGAAGGTCGATTTGGGACAACGTGCAATCTGTGGCTAACGCATGCCAGTCCACAGCCTCTGGGGCACTTGTATTTTTGGATCAACAGAAGGCCTATGATAGAGTAAACTGGGAATACCTCAGGGCCTGCCTCCATCAATTCCGCTTGCCCCCTTGCTTCATCAACTGGGTAATGCTGCTCACGGAATCTGCAACAATGGCAGGCGTGGCCCTGGCTTCCTAACGGAAAACGTCTGCCCTCAAAGGGGCTTACGCCAATGGGACCCCCTTAGCCCACTCTTATACAACTTCAGCCTTGACCCACTACTTTGAAATGTGAATTCCCACATCACTGGGGTCTAGGTACAAGGCCAAGCCCCAGTCAAGATGATGGCGTTTGCAAATGACTGTGTGGTTGGGGTGTCTAATAATAAAGATGTACACGCGCTTGAAGCTCTCATCCAGGAGTATTCCCGGGTAAGTAATGCTGCACTGAACGCTTCCAAAACTGAAATCATCCTCCTTGGTCAGTATCAAACCTGCTGGGCCCCAGCGACCAGTGCCCAGCCCGGCCAGCCTGCTCGCACATGTGCTCGCCTTCCCTGCTCACCCCACACCGCCCCACTAGTGCTCCCCTTTGTGCCACACCCTACCATAGGGCCTGTCCGCCATCTGGGCGTGTGGGTGGAGGCAGGCGGGTATGCCTCAGCCGTAATAAAAAAGTCATAAACTAGTCAACATGATGAAGCGCATCGCCTCCCTCAGAGCCCACCCTACTTCCTTTACTAAAAGGGTTATTTTAGCCAACTCTATGCTCCTCTCCAAAGTCTGGTTTGGAGCCCACGCCATCGCCTTCTCCCCAGGTTTTTTTTCAAATCTATGTATGCCCTTCTGCAAGGGTGGCTTTGGTCAGGCTGCCCACCACCAGTGCAGCTTGAGGTCATGTTTGGCCCTCGTCATCATGGTGGCATGGGCCTGCTCGACTTTAAAGCCCATGCTGCCAAGATCCTGGGCACCTGGATTGTGGCTGTCACTGCCCCTACGCTCCCCTCCCAACACTGGTCCCGCACGGCCTGCTCCAACTTCTCCCGCGCCTTGGGCCTCAACAATCCATCAAACCCTCACTCCCTGATGAAATACCTGGCTTCACACCCATTGGCCACAGGTCTTCAAGGGACTAAAACCCACTACAAACGAATCCTCCTCTCCATGCGGAGCACTGAGTGGAGAATTTGTATTAGTAAACACACAGCCCAGAGAGGCCGCCCGTCTCCTCAGTTCACACAGGAGGTACAGGGGCTACCCATTCAAGATGGCTTGATTCCCACACGGCCCCATGTCCTATCCAGGGTGGACTACCTGGACATGATGGACATCCCCTTATTCCATTAAGACCCAGAAGACTATTTGGAAATACGCACACCACCACCCTCTGTTGCAGCCTCAAATCCGTTCACATGTGTGGCGCTGCCTGAGGCGGGTGTACCATACAGCTGAGCGCTTTAACGCTTTACACTCATCCTGCGTCGTGTGTGGCAAGTATGGAACGCTGTTCCACCGCCTGGAGAAGTGCCCTACATCTAAAGTGATATGACGCGAAGTCTAACGTCTGCTTGACCAGGATCAAACACATCCCTTCAGTCTGTCAAGAGATATATTTGCTATATCCATGGTGTCCTCCCTTGCACCCTCCCTCTGTGCTCTGGTGGTTGCAATCGCCATGTGGACTATCCACACAATTGTCTTGGATGCCATCGCAGGCTCCACCCCTCCCTCCCAGAAGCTGTCCACAGATTCCGGTCTCATTTGGTGGACCACTTTCAAGCGTGAATGTTTGGATACCTCCCACCGTGTCGCTGACAGCTGATCCCCTCCTGGTTCCCAGTTTGGTTCATCAAATCGGACCCTTTCCTCCACACGTGTTCAATTGTGACTACGGCCCCTTCACACGTTCCCTCCCCCTCCCCATAGTGGCGTTCCCGCTGGCAACAAAAGATAGCATCGCTTCTCTGGGGTGCCTTCCATGTTACTAAGTTTTGTTTCTTTTGGGTCAACATTCAGAAGTGTCCATCCCCTGGTCAGCCTTCCTCGCAATAAACTTAAATTTAGAAGTAGTAAGACAATACTAAAAGAATTACTTAAGTGAGCCCACGAGCTTATACCAGTAATTAATCCTTTTGTGTGCTCCCTGTTTATTATTAAATACCTGTTTTAATATAAGGGTTTTATTTAGCTTCTGGTTAAGGTACTGTCCCCAAAAAGTACCTTGTTGTGTCTATAGGAAATGCACTGGAAATATGACAGCCCTATATTGGTTTCAATACTTGGTGTTCACTACGGGGGGCACATTTTATATACACTGTATTATCAATTTTAAATTCAAATAAGCAAATAGAAGACTACCTTCCAGTAGTTTTTTGCAACCTTTGATGTTGAATTGGCCGGCCACAATGTCCATTCAAATTGATCCAACAAGACTTACTAAAAAAAAAAGACTTGTCAATTGCAAGAGGATTTGAATGCTCACGTTGGCATACTTTCAGATATCATATTAGATCATATTCGTTAGGTGAATAATTTTAGTACAAGTATAGAAGTTTATCAACGCCACCTTGATGGCTTTGAAATTGTTTGGATGATGCTGTACACTCCACTATTAGGTCTTCCCAGGATCTTAATTCCTTTTGCATATTTGAAAATGCAGAGACATAAATTAAGGTATTTAGTATTTGAGAATATCCTATTGAATTTGGATCTTTTGACCGCTAACCAAAAGTTTGATAATATTGCACCCACAATGCAGGCGGAATGCCACCTTTTAATGAACTGATGTATAAATTCAAAAAGGAGCTCTTCTGGGATCTTATTAAATGATGATAGGGTCAATCATGTGGATGACCCTTGGATATACTTTGGAATGAGCATGAACTCTAGTTTTTGAAATCTGATAGTGAAGGTGAGGAGGTACAAGTTATGTGTAATCTACCTGGTGTCCTTGCGTCGATTACAATCAATGGAGCATCTGTGCATCCTAACAATGCAGCAACTTTTAGCTATGACACTTCCATTCCATAGTTTCATAACTGGAAAGTCAGATAGGGACAACGCAAGACATTTGGCCCTGCAATCATGAAACTCTACCTCTGGTCAAACCTGTTAACTACCTAATTTATACAAGAAGGCGATGTATATATTTATGATTTCTTTGCAATTAGTATGTGTGGAGCATCTGACAACACTAAGTTGGCATCAGCAATGATTTTTATGAACTCTAAGAGTAAGTAGTTATTGATGCTGAAGTTAAAGAAAGCCGCTATACCCTATATTAATGGTAATAATCGTTTTTAAGGAATTCAGTGGACAGAAAGGATGACACTTAAAAACTTTTCTTTCTCGTTGCAAACACTTTTGCAACCCATTCAATTCAAGACTAAATCTAGTTTGATAATCTCATAGAGGGGATTAGTCTGCGCCCATGTCTGGGAGCAGTTGGGCAAGCAAGGCAAGAGGAGCAGGCGGAAGGCCCGCGGCCTCTAATGTTTGAAAATGCCCCGGAGAATCCGGCGAAATAGAAAAAAATCTAAAAAAACCAGCGGTCACAATTTCCCCAGAGATACTCGCGTGGCAAGCATGATGCAACCAGTACATCAACATGCCACATTCCCAGCCACTTTCGTCGGTGGAATTTGGAGTCTGTGTGTATCTGGACATCCAAAAACGGCCCTATGGGAAAAATTTTGTGAAGATGTACACAAAATTTTCCTGACCGCGGTGTACGTTGCACCTCACTCCATGTCGCGCAGTTGGCTGGACCTAGGTTTTGAAAGCAAAATAGCAGCAGACGAGGCTGCAGCGGTGCGCGTAGTGGTCAACCTCCCCAAAGGGCAACAGGTCGTCAAAACTAAATGCACCAGATGGACAAAATCAAACCAAATTTTCCTCACGTTTGACTTTTTGCCTACTACAGTAAAACGTGACATTTTGGAGTAACACCTGAAAGATGGTCTCGCCATATATGGCGAAATACAATCTTTCAAAATGCAACGTTTCACGCTGATGCCACACCTGTGCACTGGCAAAGCCATCGCAGTTCTGACCCCAACTGAGGAGATCGCGAAGGACCTAACCCAGATCCCGCACTCCACTTTTATTGACATCGCAGGGCACACCACCCACCCATTCCAGTAACCGTGGACAGCGCGCCCCCCATTTGCACCCACTGTGACGCGTTCGGCCATAAGGCACACGCGTGTCCCATTAAAGAGGGCGTTACATTCCAAGAGCACCCCTCGGCGGCCATGGCCAGTGGAGAGGCGCACTACGAACCAACCGCAAGCACCAAAGAGGCTTTCCCGTGGGGAGCACAAGGCTGCTACCTATTGGTAAAGCCCATCTCCCCGCAGGAGCGGAAGAAGGCCAAGCAGGCCCATAGGACCGCGGCCAAGGAAGTGGCCAAGGTCACCACCACCATCCCACACTCACAACGCCAGGAGGACATGGAGACCTTTGCGGGAAGCAACTTGGGAATCCATCACCCAATCAGATTGGGAGGCCCAAGCTGAATGGGCCACTCAATCTGAGGATCTGATGGGAGATTCATTCTCACCCAATCGCTGCACCCAAGCCCCAGTTGAAACTGACTTGGGACCTATTCCAACTGAAAATTTTTTTTGACCCACTCGACGGTGCACCGAACCAATCTGCAACACAAAAAATTCGTCCGACGTCGGGAAAACAAAAATTGAAGGCCAAAGCCAACGCGACTCTTTCCGCAAAAATTAACAAAAACTCCGATAGCGTTGCTGCTAATACCTGCGCTGCTGTGAAAGCCCGTGGGGACCTGGAAGAGGCTGGTGGGCCAGGGGGCCCACCCCCTCACACCTAAGGTGTGATGGGGGAAACCTTCACTCTAGGGACGCTGAATATCACCGGACTCAAGGCCTCCCCATCCCAGGCTAGGAAACTGAGTTTTACAAAATAATTTACCCGTGGATATCCTGGCCATCCAGGAAACCCACTGTCCACGAGGTTCCGAGGATGCTTGGAAAACAATGCTCCTTCCATCCCTATCCTTTTGGTTGAAGCACTGTGGGGTGCTAATTCGGAAAAACAATTTTTTCAAATTTACATTTTTAGAAATATTCCTAAATGACTGAGTGCTCATTGTCACCTTCTCATGGGCTGATGTTGCACACACAATTGTCAACATTTACGCCCCAAACGGTGCACAAGAGCATTAGGAATTTTTCCATTGGTCAAATCCCTCCCACTACCCCCGATTCTTTCCTAATCAGCGACATGAACTGTTGGCTAACCTCACCAATGGACCGGTGGCCGCCCTCACCCCACACCGTACAGGGTCACGTAGAACTACGCGTTCTAAAAGCCACCCTTGGGTTAATGGATGCGCTGCCATGACATGCCCCACTACTCAAAAACATGATGCGTCCCCACATCCACAACAGCCAATTAAGGTCCATGACCCGCATTGACCTTATTCTAGCACCGGCGAAATTCCAACCCCACATCTCCCACTTCAAAACAACAAAAATGGAATTCTCTGACCACCGACTGGTCTCAATAACATACCACTTACCCGTCACAGTTGCAAAGGCCCCACATTGGTGCAAAATCCGCCCCCCAGAGCTTGCGTCGCCAGGATTTTCCACGTGGGTGGAAGAGGCAACTTTGGCAAAATCATTTGTTGCACCGTTTTGTGCGGACCCCATTTCCACATGGGCAACTTTCAAAAAAGACACCATCCTCCACTATTGCCATCTCTCATCCAGATGCTCACGAGCCACATCGGTGGTTATATCGCGTGCGCTGGTGGAATTGGCCCACTTGGAGTCCAACATTCCAGCCTCAGGATATAGCCCTGCATGGGGCCAGAAGTGGGTGGAGGCAGCAGCCCACCTCAACGCACTTGAAAGGCAACACAAACATCAGGTTTGTGTCCAATACAGGGCCACACGCATCACTAAAGGTGACAAGTGCACCGCATACTTCTTCAGAAAAGTTTTTGCACCACGCCAGAGCGTGGCCTGCACACAGGTGCAAAGATCGGATAATTCTATTGTGGACACACTGGCCGAAGTGGCAATCAAAACGCAAAGATATTACTCTGAGTTATACCGAGCTGAACCAATTCAGCTGGCTGAAATGGCGGACTTTCTTGACAGAGCTCATATCTGCACCATTTTCTGATACCCGGAAATAATGAATTTAATTACTCCAAACGAATTATGGACTACCATTTGCGGTGCGCCAAACTGAAAATTTCCAGGCCCAGATGGCATTCCATATGAGTTCTACAAAAAATATTTTAAATACATATCCCCATTGCTGCTAGCCTCACTCAACCAAATCCTGTTGGAAACGCGCCTCCTACCAGGAGGACAAGAGGCTTTTACAGTCACACTCTTCAAGAAAGGGGATAGGCTAGACTTAGCCAACTGGCGCCCCATTTCTCTAACAAACACAGACACCAAAATTTTAACAAAAATCATGGCTAACCATTTAGGGACTGTAGCATCTGCCACCATCTCTCCAGAACAATTCGGTTTCATCCCCAGAAGGTCGATTTGGGATAACGTGCACTCTGTGGCTAATGTGTGTCAGTCCACAGCCTCTGGGGCACTTGTATTCTTGGACCAACAAACGGCCTATGATAGAGTAAACTGGGAATACCTTAGGGCCTGCTTCCAAAAATTCTCCTACCTCCCCGCTTCATTAACTGGGTGATGCTGCTCACGGAATCTGCAACAATGGCTGTGCGCGGCCCAGGTTTCCTAACGGAAGTAGTCCATCCTCAAAGGGGCCTGCGACAAGGGGACCCCCTGAGCCCTCTCTTATACAACTTCAGCCTTGACCCACTACTGCGAAATGTGAATGCCAATTCACTGGGGTCCATGTGCCAGGCCAAACCCCAGTCAAGATGATGGCATTTGCAGATGATTGCGTGGTGGGGGTGTCTAATAATAAAGATGCACGCGCGCTTGAAGCCCTCATCCAGGAATATTCCCGGGTAAGCAACGCGGCACTGAACGCCTCCAAAACTGAAATCATCCTCCTTGGTCGGTTTCAGAACTGCTGGGCCTCAGCAAGTAGTTCCCAACCCAGCCCAGCTGCTCGCCCAAGTCCACGCCTTACTAACTCAAAACACACCGCTCCACTGGTGCTCCCCTTTGTGCCGCGACCTACCATAGGACTGGTACGCCATCTGGGCGTGTGGTTGGAGGCAGGAGGATATGCGTCAGCAGTAATGGAGGGCCATATACTGGACAACGTGACGAAGCGAATCGCCTCTCTCAGAGCCCACCCTACTACCCTCACTGGCAGGGTTGTCCTTGCCAACTCTATGCTCCTATCCAAAGTCTGGTTTGGAGCCCACGCCATCCCCTCTCCCCAAGCTTCTTCAAATCCCTGTATGCTTTGCTACAAGGTTGGCTAGTCAGGCCGCCCTCCACCAGTACGGCTAGAGGTCATGTTTGGCCCTCATCGTCATGGTGGCATGGGCCTACTTGACTTCAAAGCCCATGCCGCCAAGATCCTAGGCACCTGGATTGCAGCCGTCACTGCTCCTACACTCCCATCCCAACACTGGTCCCGCGCAGCCCGCTCCAACTTCTCCTGAGCCTTGGGCCTCAACAATCCATCAAACCCCCACTCCCTGATGAAATACCTCGCATCACACACATCAGCCACAGGTCCTCACGGGACCAAAACCCACTACAAACGAATCCTACTCTCCATGCGAAGCGCAGAGTGGAGAATTTGTATTAGTGGACATACAACCCAAAGAGGCCGCCCCTCTCCTCAGTTCACACAAGAGGTACAGGGGCTACCCTTCCATGATGGCGTGATCCCCAATCGACCCCAAGTCCTATCCAGGGTGGACTACCTGGACCTGATGGACATCCCTTATTCCACTGAGACCCAAAAGACTATCTGGAAATACGCACACCATCCTCTGTTGCAGCCTCAAGTCCGCTCCCATGTGTGGCGCTTCCTGAGACGGGTGTATCGTACAGCTGAGCGCTCTAATGCTTTACACTCATCCTGTGTCGTGTGTGGCCAGTATGGAACGCTGTTTCACCGCCTGGAGAAGTGCCCCACCTCTAAAGTAATATGGCGCGAAGTCCAACGTCTGCTAGGCCAGGATCAAACACATCCCTTCAGTCTGTCAAGAGATATGTTTGCTTCATCAATGGCCTCCCCCTCCCACCCTCCCTTCGTGCTCTGGTGGTTGCAATCGCCATGTGGACTATCCACACGATTGTCTTGGATGCCATCGCCGGATCCATCCCCACCCTCCCTGAAGCTGTCCACAGATTCTGGTCTCATTTGGTGGATCACTTTCAAGCGTGGATGTTTGGATATCTCCCACCACGTCGCCGGCAGCTGGTCTCCTCCTGGTTCCCAGTCTGGTTCATCAAATCAGACCCCTTCCTCCACATGTGCTCAATAGTGGCTACGCCCCCTACACACGTTCCCTCCCCCTTCCCATAAGTGGCGTTCCCGCTGGCAACAAGAGATATCATCGCTTCTCTGGGGTGCCTCACCTGATACTAAGTTTTGTCTCATCTGAGTCATATTCAGAAGTGTCCGTCCCATGGTCAGCCTTCCCGCAATAAATTTAAAATCTAAAATTTAAAATTTAAAATAGAAAGGATGACACTTAAAATATTTATTTAACTGAGGAAAGCTGACCAGGGGATGGACATTACTAAAATAGAAACTCCAAAACTAAATCAACCAAAACATGAACCAAAGACCCTAAACAGAGGTGGGAAGCACAAAAGAAATGAGAAAACAAGCTAACAGTTGGCACAGCGCCGAGCTGCTTAAACCCCATGGAGGAGGGGGAGGGGGATCAGGCGGATCATAATAATCGTCCTCAGGATTAGCATTGAAAAAACGTATTAAGGCTGATAGTAAGGGGGTTGAGGCATCCGCAGGATGAGGGTCAAGGTGAGGTAGATAACAGTTGAGATAGTCAATTTGGGCCTGAATAAAGGATTCTATGAGTTTGGCAACATGGTGTTTGGCTTAGATGTGGGCGTCAGGAAGTTGGGCTAATTTTGCAATGTTTGCTCTAGTGGCATGTATGGATGGGGAAAATTAGGCTAGAGTAACGACACGTTTGAAAGTGGTGGTGGCAGTTTCATGGAGGCGTTGGATTTCCTCTTTTGCAGTAGGAAGAATGTTGGAGGGCAATAAGGGGACGTGCATCTCTTTTTAAATACAGCAATGGATTTTGCACGATTTTGCTACAATGGCGATTTTTGGGTTAAGCCACTGTGTCCTTGGCAAGCTAATGCTGCTTTGGTATGGGATTATATTGGGTTTGGGGACATATTGTTTGGCGGGAATGGGAATTTAAAGTCTGGATTCATAAAAGGTTCTAAATTGATTGGTTTAGCTGGAGGTGAGACTATTTCACCAGTTTTAAACACTACATTAAATAAGTCCCAGGGATTTTGGTTGACTTGGATTGATTTGGTGATAGGTGGTTGTGGTTGGGTAAGTTTTAGGGCGGGCAAATTTTTGGATTGAATATGAGTCCAAACCTGCTCCTGATTGGTTGAAATGGGTGGAAATTGTCTGGCTTAGGTTTGGGTTGCTAGATTTTGCTGCTGGTTCATCAAGTGCAACCTGGGGGGTGTGGGCAGCCAAAATCCCCACTAGAACGCTGTTGGTGTGGCCTCCTGGGTGGAGTTGGCCATATTTGAAGGGTTTGAATTTTATTGTCATGCCTTTTTGGTATGGTTCAATTCATGGCAGAGGGGGCAAACTGTGCAGCTGTTATTGATGAGAGCCCAGAAGAAATGGTCAGGTGTGTATGGGATGTAGGCACGCGGTGGGATGTGCTGGGCCATGTTCAGCTGGTGGGGGAAATGTTGCCATTGCCCAAGGTGCCACGAGGTGCTCAGCGCCACGTGGGACAATGAATTGGAGGATGGGGTCTATACCATAAGCGGCCAGCCCTGACATCAACTCATCATAAGGTGTTTGAGGGGGAAGATATGAGGGGCTGTTTTCAAAGGTCACCATGAGTGTGGTATCATCTGGAAGATGTATTTGGGTGGAGGTAATGGGGGTGTTTTTGTATATCAATGCCGTAGCTATTCCAGGAGCTGTGTCCTATATGATGGGGAATCCAATATTGAAATAGCCCTTGTAAGGGCTGAAGTCAATAAACCCTGCTGGCGCAAAGGTGGCCGTTGCCTACTCAATTATCACTTTGTCATCATATGGGAGGAGAGACGTCCATACTTGACGTGGAGGCAAAAGAAAATATTGGATAGGAGTAAGGCTAGGGGATAAGGGCAGGTTGGGTGGGCTCATGTGAGGTGGAGTGCTAAGTCCCTTGGAGAGACATAGCAGCCAGATGTATTTGGCAGACTGGATGAGCCAGTCCGCATGCATTTGCCTACTGGGCAGTAAACACTAGTGGGTGGAGCACCGCTGCCCCATAATGGGGCAGCAGGTGGTGGATCTGAGGACATAAGTTTGGAGATTTGTGCGGCAAGGTGGTGGTGGAAAATCGACTTGTTTTATTAAAATCACTTGAAATTGATGTCTAGCGGAAAGAAGTGAATTGAGTTTTTAGATCTTCGTTAAAAAAAGTTTTAGATTGTTAAAATCCATTTAATCCTATTAGTCTATTCATGTAAAATCCAACCTGGTGCCAATGACCTCAGAAGCTAGAATGATTGTTAGACCAAATGTAATTTTGCAAAGCTAAATATATGGTAAGTTGATACACGTATGTCAAGAAGTGGATATGACCTGTTAGTATGCTATACATTCTGGCTTATCAGAAATTTAAAGTTCAGACAAGTATTGAGATTGAAATGAAAAGTTATATGTATTAAAAGCAAATTGATTGAAGTAGCGATATTTCAGAGAATTGAGGAATTTCTGCAAAAACCTCAAGATAGATAAAACTCCTAAAAAGAGAATGAATATGTGATTACCAAGCAGAAGATGAATTCAGCTTGGGAGGACTGAGATAAAAATTGAGTGAAAGATTGAGAGAGGAGGTCTTTTGGAGGTTCTGCAGATAAGCCTGCGATTATTAGAAGTTAAATAAAGTGTCAATAGGGGTGATCGCTCCCTATATTATTTATCAGGTTTTTATTAGAGTTGGTAATCTCCATATCGTCTGATTCAGTTGCTCAGTGGCTAATACCATGTGTAAACCAACTCGGCGGAATCAAGCCATTTTACCAAAAAATTAACAGTGGTGCTCACTACAGGGGGCCAATGGTCAACTATAGCTTATCCGCACTAGGGAAAATAGTGAGCCCTCACTTTTAAATTAAAACCTGATCAGATTTCATGTTTGATATGCTGAGGAAGCATGGGAAGCATCCAACAATGAACTGGCACTTTTTAAAGTGACAGAGCTGGGTGATGAAGATGCTATGATAAATTTGCAGTTAGAAACTTGTCCTGAAATGGCGGCAGATCAACAAGGTTGCTCTAAAAATGTGACCCCCCAGCAGCTGCATGCCATTTAAGATTGACTTCTGTGGGAGTATCAACTCTATGAATATGAGGTGAGGGAGCATGCTTTGAGTTTTGTTCTACAATCAATGGGACCAGGAAACCCGATACACATTGTTTATGTCCTATCTGGACACAACTTCCATGAGATTGTCTTTTTTGGCTTAGTACACAAGGAACCAAAGAGTATTTAGTCGCGTATGTGCAGCCATCAATCCACCAGCTACTGCATGTGCTGGCCGCCATAATATTGTGATTGGGGACATCATGAAGTTCGTTCAAGTGCAGCAGAATGATACTCACCTCCTACTTGAATGTCTTGATCACTCTTTTTCAGAGGTGCAGGGGGCGCTGGTACAGGTGTATATCTGTGTTGGGGATGTCTGCCATTGGTTGGTCGATTTGGTTCCACAGTTGAATCAGAAGTTACCTCGAGTGATAGGGAAACTGTTGGATAGATGTGGTCTATTGGAGGAATGGATTCAAGACGTAACCACATTGAGAAGCAGCACTGAGCGTTATATGACAGACCTGGCGGGAACGGCAGAAGCTCTTGAAGCCACAATAGATCAGATTAGGGAAAGGGTAACCCTGACAGAGCAACAGATAACAAACATGTTGGCTCCGTGGAAGCTGAATTTACCCAACTTTTCATTGAGTGGAGCATTCAGTAGATGGAAGACAACACGCTCATCCCCATGTTGACTCCCCCAAATATCTTCATTTGGTAGTTCAGGCTACACAATGGGAAATCGTTAGTCAGGCTGAGCGCAGTCAGGCCATTACTCTTCCGTTCATTGATATGGTAGAGTACATGGATATGTGAGTATGGTTGGATACCTTTGATGGACCAACGATAAGCTGGTGTGAGAACTAGCCACCCTCATTAACCAAGTAAATTATGCTAACTGACAAGCATGTGACACTGGCAGGCAGCACTCAAGAATGCAGAGCACAGTAGAGGACGTTCTCTCATGGCTTCAGGCATGTTAGCGGAAGCTGTCTCTGAATGGGAATTCTATCACAAGTTGAAAAATCAGTATTAGATGCTTTAACAGGAAAATTAAATAACTGGTGTTGGTGTTACTCAGTTAAAGCGGAACAGATAATTGATGAACAATTTGCTGAGCAAGCTGGAACTGGGAGGAAAGGTGCAGTTAGCGGTGAGTCAGGGGAGGAATGCTATAGATCGGCCAATGAGTATCCCTTGGGGGTCATGGCAGACCCTCCTCGCAACCCTACTTCTCCTGAGTCCAATTTGGCAGATTTGCTTCCATCTGCTCAACCTTACAATAGTTCACGCAGGGATGTTTTTACCAGTCATTTGGAACCAAATTTGGCTGTTCATCATGACTTGAGCCTGGAGCAAGGAGAAACTTTTGGATTGAGAGTTTACCACCATTTAGTCATTATGGGAATATACACAGTTATTTTTTTAAATTTAAATTTAAATTTAAATTTATTGTGGGGAAGGCCGACCATGGGATGGACACTTCCGAATATGACTCAGGACAAATAAACTTAGTACCAGGGGAGCCACCCCAGAGAAGCAATGCTATCTCTTGTTGCCAGCGGGAACGCCACTTATGGGGAGGGGGAGGGAACGTGTGAAGGGGCCGTAGCCACTATTGAGCACGTGTGGAGGAAGGGGTCTGATTTGATGAACCAGACTGGGAACCAGGAGGAGACCAGCTGTCGGCAACGCGGTGGGAGGTGTCCAAACATCCATGCTTGAAAGTGGTCCACCAAATGAGACCGGAATCTGTAGACAGTTTCTGGGAGGGTGGGGTGGAGCCTGCGATGGCATCTAAGACAATCGTGTGGATGGTCCACATGGCGATTGCAACCACCAGAGCATGGAAGGAGGGTGGAAGGGAGGAGGCCATTGATAGAGCAAACATATCTCTAGACAGACTGAAGGGATGTGTTTGATTCTGGCCCAGCAGGCGTTGAACTTCGCGCCATATCACTTTAGAGGTGAGGTACTTCTCCAGGCGGTGGAACAGCGTTCCATACTGGCCACACGACACAGGATGAGTGTAAAGCGTTAGAGCGCTCAGCTGTATGATACACCCACCTCAGGCAGCGCCACACATGGGAGCGGACTTGAGGCTGCAACAGAGGGTGATGTACATATTTCCAGATTGTTTTTTGGGTCTCAATGGAATAAGGGATGTCCATCATGTCCAGGTAGTCCACCCTGGATAGGAAATGGGGCCGTGTGGGAATTAAGCCATCTTGAATGGGTAGCCCCTGTACCTCCTGTGTGAACTGAGGAGAGGGGCGGCCTCTCTGGGCTGTGTGTTTACTAATACAAATTTAAACTCAGCAATCCGCATGGAGAGGAGGATTCGTTTGTAGCGGGTTTTAGTCCCATGAGGACCTGTGGCCGATGTGTGTGATGTGAGGTATCTCATCAGGGAGTGGGGGTTTGATGGATTGTTGAGGCCCAAGGTCGGGAGAAGTTGGAGTGGGCTGCACGGGACCAGTGTTGGGATGGGAGTGTAGGAGCGGTGACGGCCGCGATCCAGGTGCCCAGGATCTTGGCAGCATGGGCTTTGAAGTCAAGCAGGCCCATGCCACCATGATGATGCGGGCCAAACATGACCTCTTGCCGCACTGGTGGAGGGCGGCCTGACCAAAGCCATCCTTGCAGCAAGGCATACAAGGATTTGAAGAAGCTTGGGGAGAAGGGGATGGCGTGGGCTCCAAACCAGACTTTGGATAGGAGCATAGAGTTGGCTAAAACAACCCTGCCAGTAAGGGAAGTAGGGTGGGCTCTGAGAGAGGCGATTCGCTTCTTCACGTTGTCCAGAATATGGCACTCCATTACTGCTGACGCATATCCGCCTGCCTCCATCCACATGCCAAGATGGCGCACCGGTCCTATGGTAGGGCGTGGTATGAAGGGGAGAACCAGTGGAGCGGTTTGTGTTGAGTTAGTAAGGCGTGGGCGTGGGCGAGCAGATGGGCTGGGTTGGGAACTAATTGCTGGGGCCCAGCAGTCGTTCTGAAACTGACCAAGGAGGATGATTTTGGTTTTGGAGGCGTTCAGTGCCGCGTTGCTTACCCAGGAATATTCCTGGAGAGAGCTTCAAGCACGCGTGCATCTTGATTATTAGACACCCCAACCACACAATCGTCTGCAAACGCCAATATCTTGACTGGGGTTTGGCCTGGCACATGGACCCCAGTGAGTTGGGCATTCACATTTCGCAGTAGTGGGTCAAGGCTGAAGTTGTATAAGAGTGGGCTGAGGGGGTCCCTTAACGCAAGCCCCTTTGAGGGCGGACTACTTCCATTAGGAAGCCAGGGCCACACACTGCCATTGTTGCAGATTCTGTGAGCAGCATCACCCAGTTGATGAAGCGAGGGGGTAGGCGGAATTGATGGAGGCAGGCCCTAAGGTATTCCCAGTTTACTCTATCATAGGCCTTTTGTTGGTCCAAGAATACAAGTGCCCAAAGGCTGTGTACTGACATACATTAGCCACAGAGTGCACGTTATCCCAAATCGACCTTCTGGGGATGAAACCGAATTGTTCTGGGGAGATGTTGGCAGATGCTACAGTCCCTAAATGGTAGCCATGATTTTTGTTAAAATTTTGGTGTCTGCGTTTGTTAGAAGTATGGGGCGCCAGTTGGCTAAGTCAAGCTTATCCCCTTTCTTGAAGAGTGTGACTGTAAAAGCCTCATGTCCTCCTGGTAGGAGGCGCATTTAAACAGGCTTTGGTTAAGTGAGGCAAGCAGAAGTGGGGATATATATTTGAAATATTTTTGCAGAACTCATATGGAATGCCATCTGGGCCTGGGCATTTTTGGTTTGGCGCACCGCGAATGGCTGTCCATAATTCGTTTGGAGTAATTAAATTCATTATTTCCGGGTATTGGAAAATGGTGCATATATGAGCTCGGTCAAGAAATTCTGCCACTTCAGCCAGCTGAATTGGTTCAGCTCGGTACAACTTGGAGTAATATTTTTGTGTTTGATTGCCACTTCAGCTGGTGTATCCACAATAGAATTATCCGATCTTTGCACCTGTGTGCAGGCCACACTCTGGCGTGGTGAAAATTTTATTTAAAGAAATATGCCGTGCAATTGTCACCTTTTGTGATTCATGTGGCCCTGTATTGAACACAAACCTGATGTTTGTGTTGCCTTTCGAGTGCATTGAGGTGGGCTGCTGCCTCCACCCACTTCTGGCCCCATGCAGGGCTATATCCTGAGGCTGGAATGTTGGACTCCAAGTGTGCCAGTTCTGCCAGTGCGCGCGAGATAACCGCCGATGTGGCTCATGAGCGTCTGGAGGAGAGATGGCGAGAGTGGCAGATGGTGTCCTCTTTGAAAGTTGCCCATGTGGAAATGGGGTCCGCACAAAATGGTGCAACAAACTTTTTTGCCAAAGTTGCCTCTTCCACCCACGTGGAAAATCCTGGCGACGCGAGCTCAGGGCGGATTTTGCACCAATGTGGGGCCTTAGCAACTGTGACAGGTAGGTGGTATGTTATCGAGACCAGTCAGTGGTCAGAGAATTCCATTTTCATTGTTTTGAAGTGGGATATGTGGGGTTGGAATTTCACCAACATTAGAATAAGGTCGATGCGGGTCATGGATCTTAATTGGCCGTTGTGGACGTGGGGATGCGTCATGTTTTTGAGCAGTGGGGCATGTCGCGGCAGTGAATCCATTAACCCAATGGTGGCCTTTAGAATGCGTAGTTCAATGTGGCCCTGTGGGGTGTGGGGTGATGGAGGCCACCAGTCCGTTGGTGAGGTTAGCCAACAGTTCATATCGCCGACCAAGAAAGAATCAGGGGTAGCAGGAGGGATTTGACCAACAAGAAAAATTCCTGACGCTTGTGTGCACCATTTGGGGCATAGATGTTGATGATTGCATGCGCTACATCAGCCCATGAGAAGGTGATGATGAGCACTCGGCCATTTAGAAATGTTTCTGAGGATATTAAATTGAAAAATTATTTTTCTGAATTAGCACCCCACAGTGCTTCGACCAAAAGGATAGGGATGGGAGGAGCATTGTTTTCCAAGTTTCCTCGGAACCTCATGGACAGTGAGATTCCTGGATGGCCAGGATATCCATGGGTAAATTTTGTTGTAAAAAACTCAGTTTCCTAGCCTGGGATGGGGAGGCCTTGAGTCCAGCGATATTCAACGTCCCTAAAGTGAAGGTTTCCCCCTTTGCACCTTTGGTGTGAGGGGGTGGGCTCCCAGGCCCACCAGCCTCTTCTAGGTCTCCACGGGCTTTTACAGCAGCATGGGTGTTAGCAGCAATGCTATCAGAGTTTTTGTTGATTTTTATGGAAAGAGTCGCGTTGGCTTTGGCCTTTGCTTTTTGTTTTCCTGACATCGGACGAATTTTTTGTGGTGCGGATGAGTTTGATGCACCGTTGAGCGGGTCAAAAAAAATTTTCAGTTGGAATAGGTCCCAAGTCAGTTTTGACCGGAGCTTGGGTGCAACGATTGGGTGATATTGAGTCTCCCATCAGATCCTTGGATTGAGTGGCCCACTTGGCATGGGCTTCCCAATCTGACTGGATGATGGATTCCCAAGTTGCTTCCGCTGCAAAGGTTTCCATGTCCTCCTGGCGTTGTGAGTGTGGGATAGCAGTGGTTGCCTTGGCCATTTCCTTGGCCGCGGCCCTATGGGCCTGATTAGCCTTCTTCCGTTCTTGCGGGGAGATAGGCTTTACCAATAGGTAGCAGCCTTGTGCTCCCCACGGGAAAGCCTCCTTGGTGCTTGTGGTTGGTTCATAGTGCGCCTCTCCGTTGGCCATGGCCGCCAAGGGGTGCTCTTGAAATGTGACGCCCTCCTTGATGGGGCATGCGTGTGCCTTGTGGCCAAATGCGTCACAGTGGGTGCAAATGGGGGGCACGCTGTCCATGGTCACCTGGAATGGGTGGGTGGTATGCCCTGCGATATCAATAAAAGTGGAGTGCGAGATCTGGGTTAGGTCCTTCATGATCTCCTCAGCTGGGGTCAGAACTGAGATGGCTTTACCGGTGCACAGGTGTGGCATCAGCGTGAAGCGTTGCATTTTGAAATATTGTATTTCGCTATATTTGGTGAGACCATCTTTCAGGTGTTGTTCCAAAATGTCACGTTTTACCGTAGTAGGCAAAAAGTCAAAAGTGAGGAAAATTTGGTTTGATTTTGTCCATCTGGTGCATTTGGTTTTGATGACCCATTGCCCTTCGGGGAGGTCAACCACTACGCGCACCGCTGCAGCCTCGCCTGCTGCTTTATTGCTCTCGAAACCTAGGTCCAGCCAACCGTGTGACATGGAGTGAGGTGCAACATACACCATGGTCAGGAAATTTTGTGTACATCTTCACAAAATTTTTCCCATAAGGCCGTTTTTTGGATGTCCAGATACACGCGGACTCCAAATTCCACCGATGAAAGTGGTTGGGAGTGTGGCATGTTGATGTACTGGTTGCATCATGCATGCCATGTGAGTATCCCCGGGGAAATCGTGACTGCCAGTTTTTTAAGATTTTTGTCAATTCCGCTGGATTCTCTGGGGCATTTTTGAACGTTGGAGGCCGCGGGCCCTCCACCTGCTCCTCTTACCTTGCTTGCCCAACTGCTCCCTGACGTAGGCGCAGACTAATCCCCTCTATGAGATTATCAAACTAGATTTAGTCTTGAATTGAATGGGTTGCAAAAGTGTTTGCAACGAGAAAGAAAAGTAGCAATATACACAGTTATTTTAAGCAATCTGAATTTGCCATGGAAGGGGCCTCAGATCCACGGAAAATAAAACTGTTACTATCCGCTTTGGATGTGGAGAGCACCGATCAAGTCACCTTTTACCTCCATAATAGCTCAGTATCTTATCAAGAGGTAAAGGTGACTGTTTGACTGTTTGGGGGCGCGGCTAAGATGTCTCAACAAAAGGCTGACTTCCTGACCCTACAGATCCAATAAAATGAGTGTCTGTTAGAATTCACTGAGCAAATCTCAGTGGAAGCACATCAGTTGATAGGAGTAAGCATTTTATCTGCAGAGGATGTAAGTATAGCAATGACAGCGGCAGTCAAACAATATGGGGTATTTCATAATGCTATGCTCACGTTCTGGATGAAGATGTGGGGCTTTTTCAAATTTTGAACACTTTACATCATCTCTCCGTCATGTTTAGCACCCCCAATGTAGAGCGAAGTGCCACTGCTGTCGCCGCAGCAAATTTCCTCAGGATATGGGCATCAATGACTGAGTTATAAACCGTTGGAAGTATTCATCCACATTATATTTCAGCGGATTCTTTTCATCCTATGTATGCTCAACTGAGTCATCCCCAACCTTTCAATACATTCCTTAATTTTGAACCTGTCCTCAAGATGCAAACTATAGATGTGAATTCTTTATAAATGCTTGCTTTATGTGCGGATGAAGAGGGACTATGTGGGTAATTGATCTGGCAACCAGCAGGTGCATGCAGTGCCATCTGGGAAGAATGAGCAGGGAAAAGCTCGAGCAGAGTAGAGATGGGATGCTCTACCTCCACTACTTTAAAAATAATTGTCCCTTATGATTCTTAAGATTCTCTTTGCGTTGGACTTGGAACTCAGCTGGAAGACTTGTTATATCAACAGCTTCCATCAGATACCTCAGCCTCCGTTCAAGGGAGTGGCTACTTTCCCTCAAGCTTTGAGTGCTAACATGATGCGCAGAAGCCATATGCATGGCAGATCCTGGAACAAACCGGCTTAAGCGATGCTAGACCCTCAATGGACGTTGCCTCCCTAGTGGGGGTTAACAGAAATTCCGGTTAAAAATCTCCCTGGACTATCATCATATTGGTATAGGCATATCCTCCTTCCTTATAACAAAAAGCCTTTAGACGTGCACATAATAAACACTGGTGGTTAACTTATTCAGAGTGCAAATACTGTGACATTTTCGTTCAGAACACAAAAATCCAAGCTATCATAGACACTGGTGCTCCATTTAATATAATCTCTACCAGGCTAGTGGCCAGAATTCCACTGAATCCAGATGTGGATCAAAGAGTAGTATATGGGATCGCGGGGACACAGAGCACTGTGTCTGAAGCAGCATACAGCATGTTGCCTTTACAAATTTGGGTCAGTTAGGGCTTCCGCTCCAGCGGTGGTTCTACCAAATAATATGATATGCTAATTGGTGCTACATTCATGAGGAGGTTTGGCCAGGGGGTGAAATGGCGGAAGAAGCCATTAGTATTTTTGAAACATATTCACATTTACTTTACCTCCAGCAGAATTACAATGAATCCAATATGCTCCAGTCAAATCAATTTTGGCATACAATGATGGGGTGTGTTATGAATTTGATATGACTGGATGATAAGCCCGAGGTATCAAGCAAAATGAAGAGAATCTGCCGGAATCAAACTGGTAACGGTAATTTAAGTGCTTCAAAATGAGGCCATATTGGATTGTTGATTTAATGAAACAAATGAGATATGGCGAGTTGAGTTACCAAGCCATGTAAGTAATATCATCTAAAATTTTTATGATATAAGCAGGATGAGATGATTGAGGAGGGAGGTTTTTTAGTAGAAGAAGAAGAAGAGTGAGCGTGAGCAGAGAGGATCTGCTGTATATCTATATTAAAATAGTGTAGTTGGGGCGATTGCCTTCTATTTTATATATATCAAGTAAATACATTAATTGAGGTCAACGATCTCCATATTGTTTGGCCGTTGCTCAGTGGGCTAAACCCTGCGTGATTCTTTTGTCAGAAATAGACCATATCTGCCAAAAAGTTAACAGTAGTGCTCACTACAGGGGGCCAGAGATCAACTAATAACAACTTTGTTAATTACATCTATGGAGCAACCAGCTCGCTTTGATGGCATACTACTCCCGGTAATTAAACCATCTCACTATGAGGAACTAAAGCTTGCCTTGGATACCTTACTTCATGCGCAAAAAGCGTTTTTCATGAGAGTAAGATTATTACTGAACAGATCAATCATGCCTTCCACCAACTGCTCCTGGTAGGTGACCATGCTAACCAACTTGCCAATCTCTTGAGCAGCATGATGGAGCAGCTAGACTGTGCGGAGTACAAATTAGATAAGGTTGTTAAGGAAAAAGAAGCTTGTAGTGACACGCTCCCCTCATTTAACTGAGACGGTAACATACATGGGTTTTTCAAGCAGTTTGAGTTTGCCATAGAGGGGGCTTCCGATTGACAAAAAGCCAAAATGTTGTTATCTGCATTGGATGTTTCCAGTGCTGATCAAGTTATTTGTTATCTTAAAAATAGTACTGTAGCTTACCAAAAGGTGAAGGAGACTGTAATTTGCCTGTCTGGGGAAAAGCAAAAATGGCTCAGCGCAAAGAAGATTTTTTAACAATATCATTTCTAAAAAATGAGTCTTTAACCCAGTTTGTGGAGCGATTCACTAATGAGGCTTATGTATTGTTGGGTGCAAATGTCTTATCTAATGAGGAGGTAGGCATAGCAATGATGGCGGCTATCAAGCCCTACCGCGAATTGCATAATTCTATGGTGTACACCCTTCAGGAGGATGCGGAGCTACTCAAAATCATCCATCATCCACGTCGTTTATCCGCCACCTTTAGTGCTCCCAATGTGGAGTGGAAGGATTCTTTACCTGCCACAGTTATTCCACAAAATGAAGGATCTCACCAATATGGAGGTAATTGGTGGGTTGCTCCTCGGACAGTTAACTCGTGGGCGGGTCCTCTACATCCCTATTATGATCAAACTGCTTATCCTTAGGCCCATAATAAACCGTGGTTCAATAGTAGACCTAGATCTTCTGGGGTGATCCAAAAATGATGAGTGTTGGTCCCAAACAATTGTTTTTGTGGCCAACCAGGTCATTATGCGGTTAGATGTTGGGCCAAACCAAGGGTCCATGCAGTATCTGTTGTCCCATATGAACAGGGAAAAGGGTGAGCGGAGTAGAGACAGGATGCTCTGCTTCTGCTAATTCAATTGTAATTGTCCCTGATGTATATCATATATCACTCTGTTTCAGCCTTGGGGCACACTCTGAGGAATTACTATATCACCAGATCCCTTACCACCTTTTGGCCTCAAGTCGAGGTAGAGACCCCAATAATGCAGACATGGAGTTTCGCCAAGATGTGGATAAGCCATACGCCTGGAAGATCCTTGAGCGGAATGGTACAAATGGTGGTGATCCCTCTGCATATATTGCAGCTTTGGAGGGAGTGGAGGTGGCAATTCCTGCAGAAATAATTGCCTAAGAGTATCCTCATGTTGGGGCTGGTATGCACACTTTTTTGAATAATCATACGCCCTTGAATGTTTATGTATCGAACATAAATGGTTCTTCTTATTATGAATGCACCTAATGTGACATATTTGTACAGAATACCAAAATTCGGGCGATCATAGATACAGGCGCTCCTGTCAATATAATATCCACCAAGCTTGTGGCTAAGCTTCCGCTGAAGCCAGATGTGGACCACTGAGTAGTGTATGGAACCGCGGGGGCCCATAGTACTTTGTCAGAAGGCGCATATAGCTCATATCCCTTGAGGTTTGGTTCTGTTGGTGTATCCGCTCCAGCTGTGGTGTTGCCTAATAACCATTATGACATGGTGATTGGAGCTGCATTTATGCGGCACTTTGGGGATGTGGTTAATATGGCTTATGAAACCATTAGTATACTGGGACAACAGATCTCTATCTATTTTACTTCCCATGGAGTCCCAGAGGACCCAATTCACTCCAAGCAAATTAATCTTGCTTATAGCAATGGTGTGATTCCTGTAAAATATTGATTGATGAAGCAGAGGACCCAAATGCTTCCAAACCAGATTTATGAGTACAAAGGGATTCTGCTATGAGCTGCGAATGTTTGGACTATCCCTTCAGGACATCAGATCATAATTGGGACAGAGCTTAAATTTGATATTCTGGGAGGTCTGTATGGAAAGGTTGTGGGGCCTTATCACCAATTGTGGCTCAAACCACATGTGGCTCCTGGGTTACTGTTACCAGGGCAGGGGGAAGTGAAGGTGTTGATAGCGAATCTGCAGAAGGAGTTGATGAAGGTTTTGGCACCAGGTGTTGGCTTACCTACACCTGATCCCAATTGATGAGGTCTATCAGGTACATGACTTTGGTTCATGGGAAGATCTCAGTTTGCCTCTAAAACCCCCCTCAGCGTAATGATGGTGTTTCCGTGGGAGGCGTTAACTGGTTTATCGGAGGATCAGAAGGACAGGGTGATGGATCTGTTTGAGAAATATCGCAGCATTTTTGCAACTAATGACCATGACTTGGGTTATGCTCATGGGGTTGTGCATCAGGTGGACATTAGTGACCACCCCTTATCAGGTCACGACAAATCCTATGCTTGAAAGCAGCAGAAGAAGTTGTATCTGCAGAAATAGTACATTGGTGGAACAGGGAATGTTGGAACCATCAAAGAGTCCCTGGGCATCATTGGTGCTCATTGTAAAAAAGAAAGATGGCTCCAATCGGGTAGTAATTAATTATCAGAAGTTTAATAGCATTACAAAAAAGATTCATACCCACTTCCACGAATCAATGACGCCTTAGATTGGTTTGGTGGGGCCAAGTATTTCTTGGCCATGGACTTGATATTGGGGTACTGGCAGATCAAGTTTCCAGCAGCGGAACAAGAAAAGTGCGCTATAATTACCTCAAAAGGATTGTTCCAGCCTACACGTATGCCACAGGGTTTGTGCAACGCCCCAGCTACATTCCACCAAGCTATGGTCAATATTTTGAGTGACTTAAAGCTGTCTTGCGTTCTTGTCTACCTTGATGATATCAATGTATTTTTGCAGACATTCACGGAGCATCTTGGACACCTGGAGCAAGTATTCCGCCACCTAGCTGAAGCTAATATCAAGATTAAGCCCCAAAAGTGTCACTTTTAAAGGAACAATTGGAATACCTCGGCTTTGTGGTAGACTCCAAAGGGCTTAGTCCACAGCCGGCCAAGGTGGAAGCCATCTACCATATGACTTGGCAAAATGATAAGCGGGATTTTAGGTGTTTTTGGGGATGGTTAGTTACTACCAAAGGTTCATTCCCAACTTCAGCTGTATCAGGGCTCCACTCTTTGAGCTACTTAAGAAGAATGCTACCTTCACCTGGATAAATCGATTCTAAGCCGCTTTTGAGTATTATGAACCACGTTAGCTAGCACGCATGTTTTGCAATACCCCAATTTGTGAAAAAGAGTTTATTGTGCAAATGGATACCTCGCTTTCTGCTGTAGGGACTGTGTTGTCCCAAAAAGACAATGATGGTGTGGAGCAACCCCCATTGCCTATTACAGCCGCAGTTTAACTGGCCCTGAACAGAATTAAACCGTAACTGAGTGGGAGTGTTTATCAGTAATCTATGCATATAAACAATTCTGGGTCTACCTCTATGGGGTAAAATTCAAAGTGGTAATGAATCATGCCTCTTTTCACTGGCTACAGAATCTGCGGGAACCTGAAGGGTAGATCGCATGATGGGTTTTGAAGCTCCAAGCATATGATTTTAAGATTATGCATTGGCCAGGGGCAAAGCATCAGAATGCAGATTATCTTTCCCGATTACCCACGGTCACCAATACAGCAGATGTGGTGGACATCATGTATGAAAAGATGATTGTGGGCAAATATCACGATGAGCTGCCACCCGTGATCAAAGTGTTAGATGGGATTAGGCAGGATACCTTCTTGCGCAATGAGGAGCTATATAAGCAGATGGGGGAATTGACGCTGAGTTTCCCAAAACCCTCTGCCAGGCCTACAATTATTATGGATGCCCATTGGGCGTTAGGACCTGGAGGATTGCAGAAAAAGTTTGAGTTTTTGTGACCCCACTAATATTGGGAGAGTATTAATTATGGTGTGCTTGAGACGGTTGGTTGTTGCCTTCAGTGCCAAGTATAGAACCCATTTCACCGAAAGACCACCTACCAGCTAGTTAAGCCTCAGTTCACATGGCATACCATTTTATTAGACATGTTGGGGCCTCTGCTGACTGGCACAAACTGCTCCAAATATATAATAGTCACCATCGACCAATTAACAAGATGGGTGGAAGCAAGGGCTATCAAGAATTTGGGGGCTGTCGCTACCGCCAAGTTCATCCTGGAGTGTGTTATACTGTGCATGGTTGTCTGCAATTTATCTTAATGGAAAATGAAACTAATTCACATCACATATTTTGGCAAAGTTGAACTTGCTCATGGCCATTCGTGGGGTTTTAACCACCCCCTACCACCATGAATCTAATGGTATGGTGGAATGAGTCAATGGGACTTTGGTAAATATTCTATGCAAGCTTGTAAATGAGTGGCCGTTGGACTGGAGCACCCTTTTATTCACCGCTGTCTTTGAGTACAATATCAGCTACCACTCCACAACCAGTAAGAGTCCATTTCAATTTCTCTATGGATGACATTCAGCGCTACCAGCATTGCTTTACTCCTGTGTAGAGGATATTAGCGGAGTTGAGCCCCATCGCTATTTGGCTACCTTAATGAATACACTAATTAAGCTCCACTCTGAGGCATATTCCACTAGTCTGGCCAAGAAGATTCAGGATCATGCAACTGATTAATGTAGATGCAGCAGTCTTCTGCAGTTTGGGGTAGGAGAATTGGTTCTGTTTCATAACCAACATGGGTTCAGAAGAAGGAACAAGCTTGCCAAAATATGGAGTGGACCATTTGAGATCATCGAGAAGACTAGGGCTGATGCCTACACTATTAAGGAACCTGTGGGTGGTCAGATAATCAACTGAGTAGACGCGAAGTTCCTCCAGCCGTATAAACAGTAGTATACTTATCATCCAGTCAAGGAGGGGGTAATGTTGTGAATTTGATATGACTGGATGTTAAGCCTGAGGTCATCTGGTGAAATGAAGGGAATCCGCCAGAATCGATTTGGTAATGGTAATTTTAGTGCTTCAAAATAAGGCGATATTGGAATGTTGATTTAATGAAACCAATAAGATATGGCGAGTTGAGTTACTAAGCCATGTAAGTAATATCATCTGAATTGTTATAATATAAGTAGGATGAGATGTTTGAGGAGGGAGGTTTTTTAGTAGAAGAAGAAGAGTGAGCGTGAGCAGAGAGGATCTATTGTATATTTTGTATTAAAAAAATAGTGTCGTTGGGGTGATTGCATTCTATTTTATATATATCAAGTTATTATGTTAATTGAGGTCAACGATCTCATTATCATTTGGCCGTTGCTCAGTGGAATAAACCCTGCATGATTTGTTTGGCAGAAATAGACCATATCTGCCGAAAAGTTAACAGGGTGATTCTTGTCTAATATTAGCAAATGAAGTGTAGAACCAGAACCCTCCCCAACCAGATATATGAGTATAAAGGTATTACACTATGAGCAGCGAGCATTTTGAGCCTACCGTCTGGCATCAGAGAATAATATGAACTGAGCTTAGAATTGACATCCATAAAGGGTTATATAGAGGAATTGTGGGGCCCCACCAGCAATCATGGCTTGGACCACATGTGGCTCCATGGCTACTATTACCAGGAAATGGGGAGGTGAAGGTACCGCTAGCAAATCAACAGAAGGAGATGATAACAATCTAAAGGCACTAAGTGGTTGCTTATCTACAATTGGCCCTTATTGATGAGGTTCGTCATGTTCATGATTTTGGATCATGGGAAGGCCTTGAGAAAATGGCAAATTCATTATTTGGCATAATGACAATGGTTCCACGGTAAGCGCAAACTGGATTGTTCGCAGAATAGCAAACTAAGGTGATAGCTTTATTAGAAAAATACCGAGATATTTTGCATCTGAAAATCTATTATCTGGGGTGCATCCAAGGGGTGGTGCATCGGATAGATATGGGGGATCACCCTCCCATTCAATTGCAGTCTATTAGTGGCTCAAAGGTGGCATAAGAGGTTGTCTCTGATGAGGTAGATAAACTGATTGAACAAGGGATGCTAGAGCCATTGAAGAGTCTTTGGGCATTGCTGGTGATCATTGTAAAGAAAAAAGATGGCACAAACTGGGTGGTTATTGACTATAGAAAGCTCAATACCATGATGAAAAAAGATCTCTACCGCTTTCCATGAATTGATGAGGTATTAAATTAACTGGGAGAGGCTAATTATTTTTCTGCCATGGATTTGATAGAGGGGTACTAGCAGATTAAATTGACATTGGCAGAATGGGAGAAATGCGCTATCATCATTTTGAAGGGGTTATTCCAGCCTACACGTATGCCACAAAGTTTGTGCAACGCCCTGCCACGTTCTAGCAAAATATGGATACAATTTTTAGGTGAATTGAAGATGCCTTGCGTCTTGGTTTAACTTGATGATATCAATGTGTTCTATGAATATTACAGAGCATCTGGCCCATCTGGAACAAGTCTTTTGCCAACTTGCTAACCCTAATATCAAAATTAAGCCTTAGAAGTGTCACTTAGTAAAGAGTAATTAGAATACCTTGGGTTCAGAGAGGATTCAAAAGGGTTTAGACTGCAGCTGGCAAAGGTGGAAGTGATAAGCAAGATGATCCAGCCAGGTAATAAATGTGATATCCAAGTGTTCTTGGGTATGGTTGGTTACTACCAGCGATTCATTCCTAACTTCAGTTGTATTGGGGCACCACTCTTTGAGTTGTTAAATAAAAATGTCACTTTTGACTGGACATAACAATTCTAAAATGGTTTTAATGTATTATAAACCGCATTGGCGAGTGCAACCATTTTGCAATACCCTACCTTCAAAAAACAATTCATAGTACAAAATGGATGCATTGCTTTCTACCATAGGGGTAGTATTATCTCAGAAAGATGACGATGGCGTAGAGCACCCTATCACGTTTTATAACTGAATCTTAAACTGTTATAAATGGAACTACACTGTGACTGAGTGAGAGTGCTTAGCAGTGATTTAAGCATATAAACAGTTTATAGTATAAATCCACAGGGTGAAATTCCAAGTAGTAACGGATCATGCATCTTTGCGCTGGCTGCAAAATCTCCGTGAACCTGAACGATGGCTCACGTGATGAGCTTTGAAGCTCCAGGCGTATGATTTCAATATTGTACACTGGCTGAGAGAAAAAGATAAAAGGCGTATTGTCTTTCATGACTACCAACTGTCACTATTATGGCGGATTTGACTGACATAATGTATGAGAATATGGTGTTGGAAAAATCCCATGATGAGCCACCACAAATGATCAAAGTGCTAGATGGGCTTAGACAGGATACCTTTCTACATGATGGGGAACTATATATGCGGATTGGTAACCTGACCCTGAGTTTCCCTAAACCTTCTGCTGGACCTACAATTATTATGGATGCCCATTGGGCGTTAGGACATGGAGGATTTCAGAAAACGTTTGAGTTTTTGTGACCCCGCTACTATTGGGGAGAGTATGCATTATGATGTGCTGGAAACGGGAAGATGTTGCCATCAGTGTCAAGTAGAGAAACCTTTCCACAAGAAGACCACATACTAGCTGGTTAAGCCCTGGTTCACATGGCATACAGTTTCTCTTGATGTAGTGAGACCTCTGCCGACTGGCGCCAACTGATCTAAGTATATAAGCGTAGAAATTGATTATTTGACGAGATGGGTGGATGCCAAGGAAATTGATGACCTAGGAGCGGTCACTAAAGCCAAGTTTATTATGGAGAGCGTTATACAGCAACATGGCTGCCCGCAGTTCATCTTAATGGACAATGGAACCAATTTCATCTCACACATCTTGCCCAAGTTGAACGAGTTTATGGCTATCTGTAGTGTTTTGACTACACCCTACCATCTGGAATTGAATGAGATGGTGGATTAGGACACAGAATTTTAGTGAACATAGTTCACAAACTGGTGAAGAATCAACCCTCAGAATGGAGTACCATCCTACCTAAAGCTATGTTTGCATATAATATCTGCTATCACTAATCCACCAGCAAGAGCCCTTTCCAGATGCTCTATGGTAGACATCTGGCCCTGCCTGCCCTGCTTTACTAGTGTGTGGAGGACATTGGCTGTGTGAACCCACAGCGGTATTTGAAGAATCTCTAGAAACGCTGATCAAGTTACAAATGGAAGCTTATTCTACCAGTTTGGCTAAGAAGATTCATGATCAGGCGGTTGACCAGAAGAGATGTAGTTGACTTCCACTGTTCGCTGTAGAACTTGTCTTGTTCCATGACCAAAACGGATTTGGGTGAAAAACAAGCTCTCTAACATCTGGGCTGGCCCATTTAAGATAATCTAGAGGACTGGAATGGATGCCTACACTATTAAGGAACCCACGGGTGGTTAGATTATCAACTGGTTCACATATAGTTCCTATGAGCATATAAGCAATAGGAACATATCCATCAAAGAGGGGAGGGATACTGTCAAGAAGGTGATATGAGTGGAAGATACATAATACATTCCAGCTTTATCAGAAGTTAGATTCAAGATGAGTTTTGATATTGAACTAAAAAGTTATATGGATGAAAAGCAAATCAATCAAAGTAGAGATAGTTCAGAGATTTAAGGGATTTCTGCCAAAACCTCAATATAGATGAAACTCCTAAAAAGGGAACGAATAGGAGAGTACCAAGCAGAGGATGAATTTAGCTTGGGAAAACTGAGATAAAAGTTGAGTAAAAGATTGAGAGAGGAGGTCTTTTGAAGGTTTGGCAGTTAAGTCTGCGATTATTAGAAGTTTAATAAAGTGTCAATAGGGGGCTATCTCTGTATATATTATTTATCAGGTTTTCATTAAAAATTGGCAATTCAATATCTTCTGATTAAGTTGCTCAGTGGCTAATACCCTGTGTAAACCAACTTGGCGGAAACAAGCCATTGCACCAAAAAATTAACAACGAAATAAGTGGAATTCACAAATTGGAGAGTCTCCAATTTTATCTTATAATAATACTTATTAAATATAAAAAAGAATATGCATATTAAGTACAAATATTAATTCAGACTATATTTATACACCACATCCTAAGAGAGTTATAGTGTTTTTTAGTATTACAATTACCTCACTTCACATACTTACTTTGGGCCAGAGTTTGCTACTTGGTATTAGTATTTTATACTATTTTCCGTGGAATTTTTAGTCAAGTTTGGACTAAATGCAATAATCCAAAGATGAATGTCTGTTTTTCTAATGAATCTTTGGTCAAAGACTTGGTTAATCCTATCTATATCATTTGTGTCATACTGGCGTGAATACATGCATTGCAATGGTCATATCAAGACTTGAGCTTCATTCTCCTAAAGTTAGAAATTCTCCCAGCTTTAAGTACCAGGGTGACCTTTAACAACAATATTTCTTTGATATCACTAGTTTCTTTTTTATATATTACAGAAAAGCTCCCATATAGGAAATTGTTGGCTTTAATGACTTGACTGTCTTCCTCTCTGCATTTATAAGTTTTTAATTTTCTCATTAGATGGAATGTGCGTCCAATATTATATTTTAATTGATGGTTTCCATCACATTAATTACTTTCATGATTTTAATATGTATGGTTGACACAATGTTTAAAAAATTTCTGGGTTATTTATGTAGGTTTTAGGTCAACTGTCCCTCTAGTGAGCACCAAAGCAAACTTTTTGGGGGTATTTTACTGTACAAGTTCATTTGACTAAGGTGTAATAAATAAGTTTCTAGTTATATAATGACAAATAGACAGTTGAGTCCTATTATAAATGGCTTAACATTACTAAGGTATCTTTTTATAGCTATGTGACTTATAACTCACTCAAGATAGCCAATAAATGGACAAGGGTAAATGTGCTTTCACTTTTAAAAGAAGAAGTGTGTATAAAACTAAATAAAAATATTATTAAATTTGCATCTATTCTGGATTTATTCTTAAGACTAGGGGGTTAATATCAATAGACTTATTTAAGTTATTTAATTAACTCATCTATTGCACCTCTATTAGAATACAAGTGATTGTTGAGTAAACTTAATCCTTAAAAAGGCTTCATAACTTAAGTCTTGGAGAGCAAGCCCTGCAGCTTAACAGGGAAGAATTCCCATTTTTTATAAAGAAACGGGAAGAAGCCAATAGCAGTTCCTCTTGTCACTATGGCGACATACCCCATGTGGTAGATGAGATGTGGGGTAACGTTTTGCCCCTTAAAAAACGCTCAAATACTCTTATGTCAACCACCAATGAGTTGATCCAGAAAATTTAAGGTGTGAGGAAGTGGCAATGGCCAGGGGCCATTGCCAGCAGAGGGTTAGCAGCAATTCTCCCCTACAAGAGGTTGTCAACCTCAGTTTGAGTTCTGGTGATAAACTTGATCAATGTCTAGTGAAAATCAATTAAGTCAGTTTTGGGTTTAAAAATCTCTTACTACCATACTCCTCTTTTTCCAGCAGTCCTGAGTCCATCCCTAACAGGGATGGGCACAATAAACCCCTTCATTACATTGGGACTGTCCATATGTATCTTGGAAAAAAATGAACCCAGTCGCCCTCTAGCTGAAGCATCAACAATAAGTTGAGAAGAATTGCGCTGCAAAAGAAAATTTGGTGGCAAAATTTGAGCCTAAGTCAGCTGGTGTAATTCCTGAGGAATGTCCCCTGGCAATTGATTGGGCTCTTTTACCATTCTCAAGTAAGAAGGTATCAAAGAGGGCGGCTGTACCTCTCGTTACCCTGGGTGACTTCAGCCACTTGGCAGATGAGCGCTGGGTAACAGCCCTTCCACTTTGGATCCCTCCCCCAGTGCCCACACTCACCTCAGCAGAACTAGTACAGTTAATCAGGGAAATCTGTGTTGAGGCTGAAATGAAATCTTTTGGCCCAAAATTGAGTGGGAGTCAGCCCAATGGTCAGATTCCATGTAGTCGAAAAGGGATGAAGACTGATTCATTGGCTGGAATCGCTGACGGTTTTTTTTTCAGCTGATACTATGATCAAAAAAATCAACCCCCTCAAAAATCATTGGGAAGCATCCCCGACGGGAAGGTAATAGCATTAAACACTATTGACAAGGGTTTGAAGCTCCCTTCTGGCAAATCAGACATTGCAGCTGATGCAATGATTTTGACAAAACAAATGGCCCAGTGGCCGGGCAATGGTGGGTTGGGCGTCCTGAACCTGTTCCCAACCAAATGGGACCACCCCTATGTGGGGTGGCCTTGAAGGGATTCCCACTGATCGTTGGGCTAAACGCCATCACACCAACTGTCAGAAATGCAGCTGAGCCTTAGTTTGGACGTTCAAAGTTGAACTGACAACGACTCAGCCTAATGCTGAATTCTTCAATGTCAGTTCCCAGTGAACTTATCCGCCCCATTCCCAAATAATTCACTGGTTAGGCCGATATTGAGGGTCTCAATCCAAGCTTGTCCCCACATCAATCAACCACTATATAATCAGTTGCATTGCACTGAGAAAATTGTTGGTCAATTTTCTTCCTTTTTCTTTTCAATAAAATTATGCCTCCAAAAACCAATCAATTTTGATTTTCTTGATTTCCTTCTTGCCGCATTCCTGATGACTTTTCCCTGGTGGCCCATCAGTCTGTAAACTGGATGGGCTCTACTAGTACTCATGGTCACTATGGCCCCCACTGTCATAGATTGGATCCAGCGAGCTATATACTTCTGGCAATTTAACCCTGTCGTTATAAACTTTCATCAACAATATACTGGGATCTTGTGGCCTTATGTCCACCATCTTCAAGCAAGGATCCGCCCCCTTGTCTCCTCAGTTGAATCAGCCCCATATACCAGTGAACTTGTTGAAACAATATCTGTGGCTCTGCCCCATGCAGCAAGACCTCCAGGGTCTGGGGCGGCCTCAATTTGGTTTGTTCTCAGGATGATATTCACTATTGTCCTACACCAACGATATATCATTTTCTAATGCCCAGCTCCATACAGCGTTGTTCAGTTGACAATGCCTCTGGCATTCTGGCTTACTTTTTGGGTGCTTACACATCCTGACTGGCAGGCCGGTTTAAACTTCTTCTGCAGTTTCCATGACAGCTGGCCAGGATCATACAATCTGGGTTTAAAAAGGTTTATAATGTCAATCTCTGGTTTTTGGATTGCAAAATAATTCCTGAAAGAAATTGCATTGGTTCTCATTCCCTATGTTATTAAGTTCAAAGACAATGGATCCCTCAAGTTTCACTGTCAATCGATTTTTCCCTTTTTCACTATTTTAGTTGAATAAAAAATCCTTATAAATCCAGTTTTATTTGTAAGTTTAATAATTTCACTGAACATCTAGTGTTTATGATTTTCAATTTTGGAAAGCCCTGACTGGTGTTTGTAGTTGCCTTAGTTTCTTTGCATCCCTAAATATGGATGGATGCACCATAGGTATCTGGTTGGTGCTTTAGATGTTCTTATATCCTGAGTTTCAGGACAGTCTTATTATTATCAGCACGCTCCATGACATAATAGAACGACCCAATTTTCATCCTTCTCCATCCTGCCCTTTAAGTGGGGTGTTGTGTTGGGTTTGATGTATAATTGAAACTTTAAGCTTTGGTTAGGTTGTTGTCTGCCAAGTGGATGGCCAATTAATGGGTTCACAGAATTTATGCTGCAGATAAAGCATATCTCCTACTTCAAACAAAGCAGTATTCTATCATATCAAGCATTAAGGACTAAGGTTTCCCCATTTCTCAGTATTGTCCATCGTGAATGATTTTCAGGTATTGAGGTGTTGCTTATCCTTGAAGCAATGATCTCCCCCTTCATCTGACCATTGTATATTCTGGTGCAGATATTGTATCTGTCAACTCAGATGTTTCTGAAAAGCAGATGTTTTGGAATCCATTGGTGCAACTGTTGTCTGCAGTATACTTGGTGATGTTGGGGTTTGCTCAGGTGGTTGAGGCCACGTTTTGCCCCTTTAGGAGTGTCTGGTAAATTTGACAGCAAAAACCTTTCTTCATCAATTTTGTCTTGCATGAATGCTAAGAAACAGGATAAGACTTACTTAATGTTACCAAAAAAATCCTGTTAAAATCCCATATAGTATCCGTTGAGGCTCTCTTGGATAGAGATGTAGTCTGAAATTAATAAATGGCTTGCAGGTCGCTTAAGATATAGCCCTAGATTTTGATGCTAAGTCTGTAGTATTGAGCGCATCACCAGCTTTTATGATAGTTATCTGGTGAGTTGACCAGTGATATTCTCAATGCATTTCTTTGACTTCACAATCAGTTTACCACAGTACTGGTTTTGTTAGTTTTAGTATTTTTAAGCTGGTTGTTGGTGGCGTCAACAGGACAGTTTTGATCTGGAGCCCAACCTGTTGTCTTTTGCAAATCCTCACACAAGTGATTAATTTCCACTCATTAACAAATTTCCTCCACTATATGGTAGTTTTGATTGATACAACTCCCTCCCTCACTAGGTTACCACTGGATTTCCCTTTGGAATTGGTGCAGTTAAAGAACATTTTGCTACGAATATGGTCATTTACATTCTTTCCCATTCTGAGTATGTACTGGACTTTTATTTGACAGTAAATGTAGTTAATATCAAATGTCCACTTTACCTATACCAAGCAAGAGCATATGACTCTGGAGGTGTGTTTAGATGGAATGCTTTAGAAAGAATGGGAGTATAAACAATCCTCCCACATCGCTTCCTTATTTCTATTGCTCAGAAAGGCTTATGGTACGCTGCACCTTTGCATAGACTACAGCATTTAAACAATATCAGTGCATGATCCATTTGTACATTTGCCCTCCTGGCTACATGATAATATTTGTGGGTCAAATTTGGCCATGAAAGGGAAATATCAGAAATTTACTAGTTTATGATAACGATTATGTTTTTAATGATATTGAGGAAATTGGCCAAATGACCCTATCCAGTTTCTCGGTGGAACCACACAAATTGGGATAATACTAGTTTGAATACCTTGTGGGCAATTAACATTAATTTTAGCAGTCAGATTAACCCAACCTCGCGGCAGACTCTGGGGCGTCCATTAAAGGGATCTCCCCAAGCCCCTACCAGTAAAATTCAAGCACCTACACAGAGACCACCCCTTTTATAGACGTGGCCAGGGTCCCCCAAGGTGAAATATTTTAGTTGAAAGGGGATTGGCTCAAATTTAATAAGTCAATAAAACATGGTTACTTCTTACCCCAAAATAACTCCTTAATATTCATTCAGTTTAAGTGAAGTGAGTTGTTTGATTTTCGATATGTTGAATTTGAATATTTCCTTATTCAGACCATCTAGTACTAAAAAAAAATATTTCCTTATTCAGAATGTAACAAGCCATTCCAACTTGCATTGAATTCCCATCGATCTCAATTCAGTTTAAATACTGATCAGTGATATCAAAAAGGAACGTTTTCTTATAATATCCCGGTGGTGCCTAATAAACTTTAAAAACCCACATTTTACTAAGTTCTTAATTAGAAGTATTTTTATTATCATTATGGTATCAACCCCTCATTGCTGGATTTTGGGGAATAAGCACCAAGCGAGCATCTTTTACACCCAAAATCCAACAATCCATATCTGATCCCCTTTACAAACCATCAGACAAGCAATTTCCAAATCCTGGATGATTTTTAAAGCTCAACCTGGTAAATGCCTTCACTAGATCTGAGTATTAAAAGCTCAGTTGTGCTGACGGCAATTATAATGGTAGATTTGTGATTCTGCGTGATTAATTTAGCCTCAAAACGCGCCCACTGTTTCAACATGTTTGATAAGGTACTGCCAGAACTTCACTTCACTAGCATGATAGCATACAATTGACAATATCCTGGTGAGCTCCCCAATTCCTGAACAGCATGAAAGGGACCTGGAGGCGGTATTATAAGCGCAGAAGAAGGCTTTTTTCTTGAAGTGCTCAAAGTGTGAGTATTTTAGAAAGAGGTTACCTTCTTAGGCAATCTTGTCCAATAGACAATTATGCTATCCCTCTCAACAAAACTGAGGTAATTCTTAATGCCTGTGCCTGTAAACCGAAAGAATCTTCATAGTTTCCTAATGAAAACTAATCTCTTTAAAAAATTTGGCCTGCTTTTTCACAGCCGGCAGCGCCTCTTTATCCCCTGACAGGGAATATTGTTCTGTTTATATGAACATAACTTTGTCAACGTGAGTTTGGGCAATTAAGGAGGAATTTTTGATGCCACCAGACCTTAAGCAAGCAAATTTATCCTGGCCTTTCATAGTCGCTTGTGATGCCTCAGAAGCTGCTGTAGGTTGACCTGCTTCAGAAAAATGATTTGGGGGACGTCCCACCGGCTATTTCTTGTTCATTTTCACTATCATGGAACAATTCTGGGCCATATATAATAAGGAGCCTAATGCTGTTTCGTGGTCCCTTATTCACTGGTGGTACCTGCTTTAAGGCACACGTCATGAAGTAGTGGTCTGGATAGATTACCAGGCCCTGATGTAATTCTGAAAATACCAGAAAATTGGTGCACCATCAGGCTCGGATGTTTTGGTACCTGTTCAAATTTTGATCATAAATGTTGAGCTTTTAAAAGGGAAATTTGCTATTCTCTCTGATCAGTGGACTTATAATTATCCTTAGTGTAATAAAAGTGGAAACTTAGGAGCCAATAATGGTATTCTTCGCACTCATATTCTCGCCATTGTCTCTCCCATAATTTCTAGGAAAGACTGGGCACTTGATGCATCATTGGTTTCTCATATACTGTAGGGCTAGAACAACTGCTTGGAAGGGCTATATTTGTTTAGTAAGTTTGGTTTGTCAGGTCACAAGCATACCCATTATTCATTAGCGGAGAGGCAGATTTTGTCAGAGGTAGGGTTTGGGTTTCCTTCCATTTGTAGGATAATGTTGACTCTGACTATCATAATCTCCTAAAATAACAAACCCAGGGATCAAAAACTTGTCTTGATTTGATCAAAAGGACATTCAATAGGCTAGGTTTCTCAAGGATCAGCAAGTTTGCATTGCCAGTATCATGACGTGCGCTTGTGCCATGTCTGTTAGATCAAGCAAGAATAGTCTTCTCCATACCATAAAGAAGGCACAAGTTCCGCGGACTTTAGTTTACAATGACTTCATTATTGAACTCCCTAGTCCAATGGGTTTACATCAATTATCGTGGTTTAAAGCACATTACAAAGTTTCATTTTTTATTCCTTGTATCTCAGCTGTTACCTCCTTAGAGACATATTAGCTCTTCTTTTATCGCTTTTTCTCTATGGTTGGCTTACCCCAGGAGTTGGTAAGTGACCATGGACCTCAGTTCACTGCCCACTTTTGTGATGCAATGTTGTCCATTCGAGAATCAATCAATGCCAATCCATGGTGTATCATAATCAGTCTGATGGCTAAACTGCGATGGTTAATCAGATATAGAGAAGTACCTTTATTGTTATGCCTCTGACACACAGAATACCAGGGCCGCTAAACTTCCCTAATGAAGTTTGCATACAACAATGCTACCCAATTGTTAATAGTTTTGCCCATATGAAGCCACCCTGGGGGTACAACCCCTTATTACTCATGGGTCACTCCCGTCGCCCTGGGGTACCTGCCACCATGGAACATCTGTAGAAGATCCTAATTACTAAACCCTGGTTTGGGAACATCTGATAAAAGCAATATGTGATTATAAAGCATATTTCAGATTGTAAACGACTACCTGCCCATGGGATGATGGTGGGTTCAATTTGATCATGCTTGATACGTGCAATCTGCATATGAAGGTTTTTCAGATGAAGTTCACGAGCAAGCACTCAGGAATCAAATGGTCAAGGAGAAATTGGCAATGGGGCCTTTTGGTTGGCTCCCCCACTCATTGAAAGCAGAACCTAGTTTATATGCTTCCCATTTCTCGCTGTTTAAAGGAATGCATCCCGCTGATCCAGAACCTATCAAGATTAAAGACTCAGTGTAAATGGAGGTAAAAACCATTCTGGCGGTACTCTGATTGTGTCACTTGGCGCAGTATATGGTTATTTGGAAGCTCTTTCCCTGTTTATAAGAACAGCATATTAGTCTGCACAATTGTGCCTATTGCCACAAGTTGGGGGAGGACTTCCCTGTCGCACACCCAGATTCTCCCTGTCCTCCCTAGAAGGTTTCCTCCATTTTGGCAATTAAGCTCCCACAGACGCACAAAAATGTGCTTCCCCAAGTTTTAGATGGTGCTCCCTGACTCAAAAAAGAAGGGTAGTGTAAGTCTTGAAGAGTAACCCCTTTGCCTTAGCTGGGAGGATTCCTGTTTTGTACCAATAAGGTGAGGAAGCCAGCGGCTGTTCATCTTGTCACCATGGACAACACAGCCCATGTAGTAGATGAGATGTGGATAATGGCATACCCCTTAAAAATTCGCTTCTACCTATACCATCCACTCATGAGTTTTTCCAGATAATTTGGTTATGTTGTAGGAATCCAGCTCTCTTGTGCTTGCTGGTGAGTATGCCTCCGGATACCACAAAAGCTTAAATAAAAATTATAAAATAGACTAATAAAACTTAGCTTCTTATGAGGTTTTATTAGGAGAACGAGGTAATAAAGGAAATGAGATCCCTCTCAATATTCTACCATTTAGTATTTATAATATTTAAAGGGTTATAGGGAATTTGAGGATAGTTTTGGAATAGCTTCGTTGCATTCTGAATTAGGAAATATGGTATGCTCTACTATCAGATCGTGGGAACTTGAGTTACTATTTTTTGGAATGATAGTTGGGATGGTGTTTTAAGGCAGAATGTACCCATGTGGTAATCTTTTAATGTACTTTAACCAATCACTGCTAGTTAAAATACTTTTACCATGGGGGACCTCTGCCACGCCTATAAAAAAGGGGGGTCCCCGCATAGGTGCTTTGAAGGACCCGATGGTAGTTGAGAGCGCAGCTTCCAATGGTCTCCCCATGGTCTGTTGCAGGATTGGAGTAATATAACCGCTATATTTTACATTGATTGCCCATGCAGGTTTTGAAATGGTGTTACCCTGATTCACGGGTTCCACTGTGAATCAGCCAGGGTCTTTTGGCTGATATCCTTGACATTATCATTAAAATCTCTCTTATTGACATCAGAGAATCGAAAATGACTGACATTTCCCCTTTTTGGCTGAATTCGACCTAAAAAATTCTTATGTTTCATCTGTGAGGGCAAATGTCTGAATTCACCCCCCCAAGGATGGTGGGGGGATTTGGACGTAGTAAATGGCCATGTACGCGATTAATGGTGATACCAGTGCTAGAGATTTGATAGAGTACTCATTTCCTCTCTTGTAGATGATGGTGAAGGGACCCTCCCAAATTGATCCAAGATTACCGCTTCTAGGAGTGATGTGGTTATGATAGTGCAACACCATGTCGGATACTTGGAATGTAGGTAGGGGATTCAGAACTCATTACAGCCTGCCCTTCTTTTGTCACTGTTTTTGCTAAATTGGTCATAGATTCAGATTGGAGATTAATTATGCGCTGAGCCAATTTTCTCATGTCTTACTTCAGTTCCTCAACTCTAGAAGAGAATCCATCCTTAGCTATTAGGGCAGGTATGCCTGGTTCCTGCCCATACAAGACACAGAATGGAGAAATCTTCAAAATCTGGTAATAGCTAATCCGGTATGCCATAAGAGCACTGGGTAGATATTGATCCCAGTGAAGAGGATCAGAGGAGGTTATTTTAAAAAGAATGGAAACTAAGGTTCCATTTTGCTCTTTCCATGGTCCCATTGGTGGAGGGGTTATTTTGAGCTGAGAAAAGTTGTTGTGATCCCATAGATGTGGCCAGGATTTTGACTACTCTGGAGGTGAAGTTCTTATCATTATCGCAGAGTAGTACTTGGTGGCAGCTGTGACGTGTTAAGATGTGTTGATGTAAAAAGGTGGTGTTAGCCTTAGCCGTTTGGGCAGGAAGAGCCACATCTTCAACTCACTTAGTGAAGTGGTCAACAGCTTCTAAATAAATCAGTTTACACTAGTAGACTGAGTAAGGGGACCTACTACATCTAAGCTGATGGTGTGGAACGGTTGTTGAAGAGTAGTTGGTTGATACTGGCATCTAGTCTTAAAACTGGATTGCTTCTTATCCGTAAGGCAGGCTTCCAAGATGTCAGCAATAGATTCCATCATATCATCCCAATAAAACCAATCCTTAATCCACTCATAATTTTATCTTTGCCCCTCCATGACCTAGGGTGGAATAAACTTCCAAGATAGGAGGTATGCGTTCTGAGGGTCGAAGATAAGGTAGCCATTTTGTCCCCACCTGTTTATAGAACCTTCCATTTTCAACTTTGGTGTTATGGGAGTGCCGGGCTAACATCTTCTGAACAGGCTCATCCTCATCCTCCCATTCAATGGGGGTCATTAAGAGGTCATGTAACCTCTCCGCCTCAATATTATCCAAGTGAAGGACTGGTAGCTGAGTCAACCCATCAACATTAAAGTGATGGGTTCCAGCACAGAGTTTGATTTTCATGTCGTAAGGCTGGAGCTTTAGAGCCCAGAGAGCTAGCTACCAGTAGGATCTTTCATGTTCTGTAACTACTTTTGAGATTCGTGGCCCATAACTACAGTGAAGATGGTTCCATATAGAAAAGGGCGGTAGTGCTTTACATCTAACATAACAGCATGGCACTCCTTCTCTGTTACACTGTAGTTGCGTTCCGCCTTTGACAGCATCTTACTAAAATTAGGATACAGGATGTTTTACACCGTGCTCATCTAATTGAGCTAAGATGGCCCCAATGGCATAGTCTGAGGTGCAGTGAACAAGATGAAAGGTTTATTATAATTCAGGTGCCGTAGGATAGACGTTTTTGTATTAGTTGCATCATTGTCTCAAAAGCGGCTTTTTGTCAGAACCACGATAGAAAGTGGTATTATTGGTTAATAGCCGGACAAGGGGCTCACTGAGTTGGGCGAACTTAGAGATGAACTGATGTTATTACCCTATCATCCCTAGAAATACCCGAATATCCCATAGATATTTAGGGGACGTCATTTTTGAGATGGCTTTGATATTGTCCTTCATGGGTTGAATTCCTTCTTGGAAAATGAAGTGGTTAAGGGAATCCAATTTCCTTTGGAAGAAGTTATACTTCGATCACTTTTAGTAATACAATTTGATTCAAACTGTACAACTTGATAATCAAAACCAGGTGAGTTGAGCATGAATAATAAAGTAAAGAATTGGGTGAACGTGGTAAAGGGCAGCGGACCTGGATCTGCACCACCCAAAGGTACCAAGCGCACAGGAGCAAACAATAATATCATTAAAAAACCTGAGGTAACACACCCCGCGGGTTTCATGAATTTCTTGGTGAAATATTGCAGCTACATGGTAGTATCCCAATCACAACCACCGTTGTTAGTGGAACAAAGATATGAGTATTCCTAGGCGTAGAAACACTGACAATGTGGGAAAAGTTTGGCGAAGTCCAACTTAAATTTTTCCTGCACACGGTGTACTTAACAACCCATACTATCCACAAAGGTTGGGTAGACCTTGGGTTCAAAACTGTGGAAGAAGCAAATGAAGCAGCAAAGATCAGAGTGGTACTTGACTTTCCCAACAGTCAGCATTTTGTATTGACCTAATGCACACGTTGGACAGAATCCAAAATATTTTTATAATTTTAGACTACCTCCTGAATACACTGGTGCACACAGTAGTCAAACGACATCTCTGAGAAGGCTTGGAAGCCTATGGAGAATTAAACATTTCAAAAAGCAGAGATTCCAGATGATGCCTACCCTTAGCACTGGGAAGGCATTTTCGATTATTTCCCCAAACCAGAAGGTAATGGAGGATATAACAAAAATCCCCCACATCGCATCCTTTATTATTGATGGGAAAATCCCAACTATTCCATGCAACAGTAGTGCGTGCGCCCCCCATATGCAATCACTGCCAGACCTTTAGGCACAAGATTCACGCTTGTTCCTTAAAAGAAGGCCTAAGAGAAATAAAATACTGTGAGGAAGAAAAGAGTTAGGATGATGCAGAGTATGCCAAAATCACAGACACCACACAAGCATTCAACTGGGGAGAGTATGGACAATATAAAATAATTGGCCCAATTTCCCTTAAAGAACGAAAAATGGCCATACAAGCTTGCAAGATGGCTGCAGCCAAGGCAAAGGCATTGGCAGAATCATCCATCTCCCCGGAACAGATGCAGGAAGACATGGATGAGCTTGAAACAATGAGCCAATCACATTCGTGGAAAACCAAACAACCAATCCTAACAGAATAAATTCAGCAAAACCCAATTTGAAATTAATGTGGCAAAACGGGGGTTCAGCACAACCCTCAAAATTGTGGAGCATAGCCCAATCAGGAGTGAAAATCAACAATGGAATGCAAAAGAGTAAAATGTGGCCAATAAGAGCACTCAAGTGCACCATAATGATAAAGTGAAAACCAACAAAGGCAAAAGATGAGCAAAAACAGCGATAATGAAAGGGGCAGAATACACCCTCAACTCCTACTCATGGTTATGCTCTCCACAGCAGAGGTGCAATGGAGAGTAAGGAGAGTGAGGGAGTAGGGCAGGGGGGCCCTGCTAACCTCTCCTGAAGAGCATCAGGCGTCTCAGTAGAGATAGGGACGCTGAACATATTGGGACTCAAGGCCTTAATGTCCCAAGCCAAGAAGTTGAGTCTCTTGTGAAACTACCTGTGCATACCCTGGCGGTGCAGGAAACCCACTGTCCACAGGGAAAGGAGGAGGCATGGGAAAACATGCTCCTCCAATCAATATCGTTTGGTTGCAGCACTGTGGGGTGATAGTACGCATGGACCAAAACTTTAAATTTATTAATAAAAATTCGTCCTGGACAGTCATGTACTATTTGTTACCTTTTCATGGCATAAAGAAGTGCAAACAATTGCCACTGTGTATGCACCAAACTGTTCGCTGGACTGACAAAAATTTCTAACAGCTCTAACACAACTCCACTTCCAGAAAAAAACCTATGTCATGGGAGACATATACTGCTGGATCAACCCAGATACTGACTGATGGCCACACACAATGGAGACATCACAAGGGCGAGTGGAACTTCGCATGCTAAAGGCCACCCTGGGACTATATGATCTTCTATCTAAAAGTCATCTCTACTACAGAACATGACACGCCCACATGCACACAACGCTGCACTTATCTCTATGTCATGGATAGACCTAATACTCGCACCATTAATTTTTTAACACCAAATTCTTAAATTTAAAACTATAAAAAATTTAATTCTCTGACCATCGGCTAGTTTCAGTGTCTTAGAAATCAGCGGAAAATACTATCCATGCACTCAGGTGGTGCAGAATATGCCACGAAAGTGTAGTCAACTTGGATTTTAATCCTGGATAGAGGAAAAAAATTAGCATGGGGTTTCTAAACACCTTTCTGTTTAGATTCATCAACCACCTGGAAAATTGCAAAAAATCAACAACCCAACAGATTAAACACACAACGTCTATAAGATAAAGGTCAGTTTCAGCCATTATCAAGCAAACCTTGACTAAAATTAACACCTGGAAAACAATGTCCCACGCACAGGGTACAGCCCTGGATGGGGTCACAAACGGGCAGAGGTTTCTGCTCAGCTAAACACCTGATATGTGAACACAACACTGAGTTGGGGTTCAATATAGAGCAAAAAACATAAAAGACAGAGAAACTTGCTCAAGCTATTTTTTCCATCAGTTTCACGCCCAGAAAAATATTATAGCCTGCACACAGATCCACAACTGGAAAAATCCATAGCAGAAACACCCAAAGAAGTCGAGACCAAAGTACACAGGGATTATATGTATTTATATATATCTGAACCATACAAACCTGCAAAAATTGAAAATTTTCTCGCAAGTGCACATATTGACACTGCAGAACTAAATAACAATTTAATTAACCTAACATCCCGCGAGGAACTATGGTAAAAAGTACGCAGTGCACCAAGAGGGAAATGCCTTGGATCTGATGGGATTCCCTATGAATTTTATATAAAATATTTTACTAACATTTCTAATTATTCTTTAGCTTCCATGAACAAGTGTATAATGGAAACATGCCTCCTACCTGGAGGCAAAGAAGCTTACACGGTCACTCTATTCAAAAAAAGTAAACAGACTAAACCTATCCAATTGGCGCCCAATCTTCATAACCAACACTGATACTAAAATATTCACAAAAAAATGGCCAAACTACTAAGAAAATATCAACTGATGCAATATCTTATCAAAAAATGTATTTGTTCCAAGAAGTTCCGCATGAGACAATATCCACACAGTTGCAAATGTCTGCTAGTCCAAATTCTCTGGAGCGCTTGTCTTTTTAGATCAACAGAAGGCATATGACAGGGTGAACTGGACCTATCTCAGGGCCTGCCTAAAAAAATTCAAACTCACAAATAGATTCATAAACTGGGTGATGTTGTTCAAAGAGTCAGCTACCATGGTTGTGTGTGGAGCAGGTTTCTTTTCTAACCCAGTTTTTCCACAGAGAGAACTAAAACAAGGGACCCTCTAAGCCCTCTATTATACAATTTTAGTCTGGATCCCCTAATCCGAATACAAACACACTCCTCAATGGAATAAATGTCAAGGGCCAACCACCAGTAAAAATGATGGCCTTTGCTGATGACTGCGTGGTGGGCATATCTGATAACAAGGATGCTTACAGAATTGAGAAGATAATACAAGAATATTCAGCTATAAGCAACGCATCACTTAACACTGAGAAAACGGAAATCATACTCCTGAGGAATTATCAGACCTATTGGATGCCATCTACCCTGGGTTAATAAACCAGTACAACATCAAGATTCCTCACCAGACATAGGAGTTGAAGATCAGCAATTGCCCCACTGAAACTACCCTTCACTACCAAGCCAGCAGCTGGACCTGTCCATCACTTGGGGATATGGTTAAAAGCAGGAGGTTACTCCAACTCCATGATGGAAAATCAACTTCTAAATAAAATAAAAGACGCATTGCATCCTTATATATTCATCAAACAAGTCTAACAGGAAGGGTCACGAAATCCAACTCCATGATACCATCAATCATATGGTTTATGGCCCATGGAATTGCTTTCTAGCCAGACTTTTTTAACATAATCCACGCCTTAATACAAGGATAGCCTTAGTCCAACCACAACCCCCATGTACGCCTTGAAACCATATTTGGCTCTAGGAGGAACGGAGCTATGGGGCTAACTAATTATGTAGTGCAAGAGACCCATATACTAGAATCCTGGATAGCTTAGGTGACAAGCCCAGATCTTCCAGATATAGGTTGGTCCAGAACAGCAAGATATAATTTCACAAGATTATTCCGATTAAGAAACCCAAATTAACCAAACACATTAATCAGATATCTGGCGTCTCATCCCATAGCTGCAGGACCACATGGCACTCCTGCTGTCAGGGAAACTGGAGCGCAGGAGGTCGCTGGAGGGAGACACAGGCCAAAGGTGATACAACAAGGCCAAGTGACCCAAAAAATGAAAAGCCATCCTAAACTGTCAGTATTGTGTTTCCATATAAATATTTGGAGCAAAACGCACACCAAACTGGCCACAACCATCAGGGACAAGAGGCCCTGGGAGCTGGAAAGGGTGGCATAGGATCCAAGGCAAAGGCCAGAAAATAGGAGGAGGCGGAGCCAGCGGAATAGGTGGCGGATTGGGTGGAGGGCTCAAATACAGCATAGGGTGCAAACCAGAGCGGAAAACGAACTCCAGTTATCACAGATCTTCACAGAAGTATTTTTTAATGTTCAAGAAAATAACAATCATACAGAAAATTAGCACAAAAATTCCTAAACTTTTTTTAGTGTGATCAGAATATCTGAGAAAAGCAAAGCCTTTCTCATCTTGAGACTTAATTTATAGGGGGTTGCTTCACGAAAATTTCAATGGTTGTTTGAATTTGATATGAGCTACAAATGCATCTTTTTTCAAAAAAATCAAAATTATCAAATTTGGCCAGATTTCATAACCTCATATCTTGTGATTTTAAGGGTGTTAAGTTTAATTCCTGCCTGAGCTTTTGCACCAAATAAACCGTTTTCCTCAGCCCCGGCTGGAAAAGCCAAAACCCATTTTTTGTCAATGACCTTAGATAGGTCATTGGTGACCCTTAGGGGTTCTGGTCTCTGTCCCAAGGGCTTGTTGGATTTGGCTTTAGAAGGGCAGTTAATTCCAGGAAATATGTCACTAGCTGCGACACCTGCACACTTTAAACAAATACTTCTAGCCATGAGAAGAACAGAGTGGATTCACATATGTTTCCAGATCAGTCACTGAGGACGCCTAAGTCTAACTCACAGACAAGATGTTTATGGCAAATAGTCACAGATAACATAATAAGCAGAAATCTGAGTACCTTCGTAAGGATTGATTACCTGGATCATATGAATATATCATATAACTTGGAGACCCAAAGAAGTGTTTTATGATACACACATCACTCATAACTTCAATCCAGGATAAGAGCACATGTGTGGAGATGCATGAGGAGAGTGTACGCACAGCATAACGGTCAAATGCAGCGCATTTCTCATGTACAATGTGTGGTCAATATGGAAGCCTAGTACACCATTTAGAACAGTTTCCAACGTCAGTGGCTATATGGAAAGAGGTCATGTGCCTATTCCGCCATGAAAGTGGACAACCATTCAGTCTAGCTAATAAATTTTTGCTCTTAACATGGAGTCACCTATCCTACCATCCCTCCATGCGTTAATAGTAACAATAGCACTATGATGATCCATACAATAGTACTGGAATAGTTTGGAGGAGCAACGCCTATAATCCAAGAAGCCATCAATCGTTTCCACTACCATATATTGGAACATTTCCAAGCATAGTTGTTTGGAAACATGACCTCAAGTAATAGAAGGACAATCAATACATGGTTCTCCATATGGTTCCTACAGATTGATTCTTTCCTTCACTCATGCTGCATCCAAGGATAAGCCAGCATAAACCCCTCTTACCGTCCTAAACTTGGTGATCCTGGAGACAACAAGAGGGGCCTTGAACCCTCAGGTTGTCTCTGTTTTCATAATTAATTGTCGTTATACCCACTATATCAGAAGTGATCGTCGCCTGGTTGACATTCCCCAATCAAATAGAAAGAAGGAACACTTTGAGGGCTTCAACTTAATATTAGACTTATGTAACCATTATAACATATCCTTGATATGATCAAGATGTATGTTGAATGTTTTTGAGAACACCATGATGTCATCAAAATAGACTATGACACAAGTTAACTTGAGGCCTTACAAGATGTAATCCATTGCACGCTGAATAAAGGCAGGTGCGTTGCACAACCCTTGGGGTAATCATGTGGGTTGAAAGAGACCTTCACTACATATTAGAGCGCATTTCTCCTGATCTTGGGGAGAAAGGTCCATTTGCCAATAGCCACTGTCCAATTCCATGGCGGAGAAGAAGTTAGAGCCAGAGAGTTGGGCCAGGGCGTCATCAATGTAAGGGATAGGATAGCTATCCTTTTTAGTGAGTCTATTTAACCTACAGTAACCCATGCCTATCCAATGACCTCTGTTTTTCTTTTTAATTAGTAATAGTGGTGAAGACCAAGGGATTTTTGAAGGAAAGAGTAACCCGCGTCTAATAACTGCTGGAGCTCCGTCCTCATTTTTTGTTCCTCCACCTTTGACTTGCGATAAGGTTTGTACCTTATAGGCTGGGCATCACCCACATCAATGGAGTGGATTCAGCCCTTCTTGTGGCCATAATAAGTATCCAATTTTGAGAATATGTCACTGTATTCGTCTAACAAGGTATGAACCTTTTACAACTCCTATGGGGTAAGCTTTTCCGAAATATGAACATTGGGTAAGGTGCACAACATGTTGTCCATGGGTAAGCCAAATCCGCCATAGAGCCAACGGAGTTGATATGTTCAATGTCCTCTACTGGGAGTATGAAACCTCTGCCAATCTCCTGGTGTTTCCGTATGATCATGTACTTTCCAGTGAGGATACCAGTAGAATGGTAATTAGCCTATGGTAGGCTGGGCTTAGTATCCCAGGAAATACACGAGGCTCTAAGGGGCTAACGGCCTCAACACTTATTAGGTGTAACAAGCAATGAAGTGGAATTTGTAGTGTGTTTTAGTGTCAACCACTCTTTGTTTCCCAGGCTTAATCAAGATATCATCTGCCGCATAGAAATAGATACCATCCCCAGCATCCACTGAATCACGTATTTTCTTTATGTTGCAGCCAGAAGTGGAATAAGGCAAGGCTATAGCTGAAAAAGGCTATTTGGCCAGGCAAGGGTATTCTTGCTTGCTGGGTTCTTTATTAAATAAGACTAAAGAAACTTTTTAGTTTTGTAACGAGAAAACCCCTTGCTTCAGGTTGTTTAATCCTTCATACTCAAGTATAAATTAAATACTGATGAGAATATTATAAGCGTTGTTGTCCAAAGCCACAGCAGGGGCTGATAGGATAAACTTCCCAATTCGAATGGGAAGGGAAGAGTATGCCCCAATAGCAAGGGTATTGTTGAGGCCATATGCTCCAAATTCTTGCATGTACTACAAATCAGGCGCTAGCTTTATCTTCTTAATAACCTTATTGGAGATCACGTTAACTGGGGAGCCAGTGTCCAGGATGGCTAGTATGGGGTCCTTTGAATGACCACTTCAACCTTAGTGAGCGTTCCTCCAATTTTAAGTGACAAAGCTAAAAACTCCTTGAGCTGGAAGGTGGAGGTTAGCTTTTTAGCGGTCTTAGGGTATTTATTCATGATGGACTTTTATGGGATGAACCCGCTGAAGATGGCATATCAAGCCAGCTAAGAATTGGTCACCATCTCTGGCAGTGTCAATAACTTTTGGACACCCTAGTATTTGGCTGAGGTATGTTTCCTCAGATAGGGTGGTCTCGTCTACTACTCCAGCGCTCAAATGATCACATCTATTTCTGCAGGGGCTCCCAATATGTAGTAACCAACGTCATCGTAACCCCCCTCAGATTCGTCCCCTAAGGTATTCTCAACAACTGGTAGGGCCGCAATAGAGGTAGGAGAGATGGCCAAAGTATGTTGAATAGCCTTAGGGCGCGCATTTACCAGCTTAGCTGGAGGGATAGGCACAACAGCTCCAGTGAGCTTTTGCGGGCGTATGGTTGTTACTACCTTACAGGGCTTTGAATCATAAGAGGGAGTGATAACCTTTTTTGAGTCGCACTGAGGGAGCTGGTTTAGCAGGGAGGATAGGCACAGGTGAGCTCACTCCCAACTGTTCAACCGGTAGTAATTCCATAATGGTTAGAGCTGAAGGTTTACCTCTGCGTCATTTGCGTTAGCACATAATTGGGATTCAGCCAGTTCCAACAAAGCCTCTTTATGTCGCGGATGTTTTTGAAGTGGCGTTTCACTGAGATGATATGTCTGGCTATAGAGGGTTGAGAGGCTATCCCAGTTAACAGGGCGGCGATACCATCATCAAGGGTAAGTATGTTAGGGGTGAACAACTTTTGCACAGTAAGGTAAGATCGTTCAGCAAAATCAATGGTTGATTCATCTTCAACATACTAAAGCGCATTATAACATGTTTTCCCTGTGTAGACTTTGCTTTGATCCAAATTCAGCTAGAAGAGCCTCCTTCACCTCTGACCAGGTGTGCGAGGGGTCCAGATAATAAACTATCCTCTCTTGCTCTAGGCGGCTTAAACAAGGAAGGATATGTTGCACTTTTTGCTTGTCCATTGCACCATCCATGGAAACTTCGTAAACATACAAAAAAGTAGTAATATTTCCTTCTCCAGGGATGTACTTGTCTTTAAAACTTGGTTTTAGAGGGCGCTGCTCAAGTTCGTTGAACCGAGATAGAGCGCTGTTTATCTGCTTTTCCAGAGTAACTATACGTGATTCCATTTAATGAGGAAAAGTGGGAGGATTACTCATGGTTATAGCCTCCATTTTTGATGATTTTGTAGTGTACAGAGGTCCCCTGTAGTGAGCACCAATTTGTAGGAATCCAGCTCTCTTGTGCTCACTGGTGCATATGCCTCTGGATCCCACAAAAGCTTTAATAAAATATACTTAAAATAAAACTCGGATTTTTATGGGATTTTATTAGGAACGCGAGGTAATAAGGAAAAGCGATCCCTCTCAATATTTGACTATTTAGTATTTATACTATTTTGAGGGTCAGAGGAATTCAAGGATAGTCTCATAATAACCTTGACAAATTCCAAATTAAGAGATATGGTATGCTCTTCTATTAGATCGTGGAAATTTTAGTTACTATTTTTGTTGGAATGATAATTGGGATGGGGTTTTGGGGCAGAATGGACCCATGTGGTAATGTTTTAATGTACTTAAACCAAATACTGCTAGTTAAAATTCTTTCACCTTGAGGGACCTCCGCCACGCCTATAAAAGAGGGGGTCCCCGCATAGGTGCCTTGAAGGACCTGATGGTAGTTGGGGCGTACCTTCCAATGGTCACCCCATGGTCTATCACAGGATCAGAGTAACCCAGCTTTTATATTTTACATTAGTTTCTCATGCAGGTTTCAAAACTGTTACCCCAATTAATGGGGTTCCACTGAGAATTGGCCATGGTCTTTTGGCTGATATCCTTGAAATTATTATTAAAATCTCTCTTAAATACATCAGAGAATCGCAAATGGCTGACATTTCCCCATTTCAGCTGAATTTGACCTAAAGCATTCTTATTTTTCAGCTGCAAGGGCAAATGTTCAACATATGTGTTGGGAAGTGGTGGTGGCCAGGGTTCATTGCCTGCAGTGGGTTGGCACTACTATCCCCACTATAGGCTGCCTCCACCAGTTTGATTTCTGATGATGAATTTAAATAGATATACATCTAAAATAAATTTTTTGGTCAATTTTTGGGCTTAGAAATACACACTAGCAGTTCTACTTCATTGCTAGAAATTGTGAGTCCATCCCTGACTGGTACAGATGCCTTAACCTTTCCTTTTATTTTCCTGGTTGTATGTGGCCTATCTATGGGCTCACCCAGTCTCCTGCTGTAATAAGTGTCATCAATCCAGTAAGCAGAATTATGCTTGGTGTGAAAAATGGTGGCAAGTTCTGATCCTAAGTCAGCTGGTCAGGATGAGACCGATCTAGCATCAAAAAATAAAATTTTAATCCACCATAGATGTATCACAGAATATTCCTGACAAAAAATGTATTATAATTCCCTATGTTAGTGAATGTACAAGGAAGTGGCCCACAACAGGTTCCACTGTGCTCTATTTTCCTTTTCCACAATTCTAGTTAAGTAAAGACGCCATAAAAATCCAAATTTATACTTGTGAATTTTTTAAGTTCAATGTACATTTAGTGGATATCATATACTATTTTTTGAATCTCTGTCTGGAGTTTGCAGTTGTCCTAGTTTTTTGCATCCCACATTATGGATGGCTGTACCAGAGGTGTCCCTTAGGTGCTTTGGGTGTTCATGTATCCTGAGTTCCAGGCCAGTACTATTATTATCAGCACGCTCCTGACACATAACCAAATGAAAAACTCTCTTTTTTTATCATCTTCACTTGAACAGCAACTGTTACTACCAGGGTTATAATTTATAAAGCTCACATAAAAAATAATAAATTCCAAAACCTATAGTCAGTTTCAGCAAATTAAACTTGACAAGCTAGTGGCCAGCCTTATGTATTGGAACACTTTACCCTTTAAAATTGGGCAAATCTCTTAAGTAGTTCACTAATTACATCATTAAAGTTTTATAACACTCCAGAAAATTTGTTGGGACCACTATATGATTGGTGCCTCACCCTTATTAGTTCATATACAAAAGAGGGTTAACAACTAAATAAACTAATTTACTAATTGATATCAATATTATCAGACAAAATGTCCAAACAAACATATTTTGCATAAACATTAGTCTGGATCCTAACATCACAACTAACTAGATACCTAATAATAGGTATCTTGATCAATAATTGAATTAGACAGAAAATGACCATTTCATGTCAAAGTCAAATCTGAGTATGTGGGCTCTGTTAATCCAGCAGCGTGAAACATCAGGCTGAGGTCTGAGGGTACACAAGACTAGACTGGCCTCTTGTTACCTGTTGTAAGTCTTGTGGAAAAACCCCTGCGTATTAATTGGGAAGAATTCACATTTTGCACTAGAAAGGGAGGAAGCCTGTAGCCATCCCTCTTGTCACCTTGGCCGACTTAGCCCATGTGGTAGATGAGAGATTGGTGACACCGTATTCCTTGAAATTCGCATTGTTCACCCCATGCCAATCACCCATGAATTAGTCCAGAAATTTTTTGAGCTATGTTTTGGGAAGTGGCAGCGGCCAGGGGCCATCACTAGGAGAAGGTCAGTGACTTTTCTCCCCTGCAGTAAGTTGTATTCACTGGTTCAAGTATCACTGATAAACATTTATTTGATTCTGGCAAAAAAAATCAACTAAGTCAGATTTGGTTTGGAAATCACCAACCGTTATTCTCCTTTGTTGATGGCAATCAAGAGCCAGTCCATGATAGGTACGGATGCAATAAACTCTTTTCCTGCTCAATAAGACTGACCATAAGTCGCCTGGCCATGGGTGCACCCAGTCACCAGCTTGATGAAGCTTCACCTATTCACTAAGCGAAATTTTGTTAGGAGGAAAAATTATGGTAAAATCTGAGCCTAGGTTGGCTGTCCAGGTTGAGATTAATCTACTGATACAAATATATACTTTTTTGATCCGCTACAGTCAAAACACATATTTTTTACAGCGGCGAATGCAAGATTTTCTAATTCCTATTTTTGTGAGCTTATAAGGCAGTGGACCCCTTCTGGGTTTGTTGTCACAACCTTTTTTCCTTTCCGCTTAATAGTTGAATAAAAACTCTTTAAAAATCAATTTTTGAGCTTAATAAGTTCATTGAACTTCTCATGGGCATGATTTTCAATTCAGAGAACCCTGGCTGGTGTACGTGGGTGGCTTAGTTTCCTTGCTTTCTACAATATGGATGGTTGTACCAGAGGTATTTTACCAGGTTCTTTGGGTGTTCACTAACACTGAGTTCTAGATAGTCTTTTTATTATCACTCGCGCTCCATGATATAATGGAGCAACTACAATTAGAATTTTTCTCCATCTTTCTCTATGGAAGAGGTTTTGTGTTGTTTTTGGTTATTAATAGAAGGTTTAACCTTTGATTAGGTTGGTGTCTGTTAAGAAGATGGCTCATGCCAGACATTTGCCCTCCAGGCTTCAAGATATGAATGTTTTTGGGCAAATTTATCTAAAAAAAGGAAATGTCTGACATTTTAAGTCCCCAATAGTAATGAGATTGATTTTAATTTAAATAATGATTTTTCAGCCAAAAAAGCCTGGCTAATTCTCAGTGGAACCCTATGTATTGGTGCAACACTATTATGACTACTAATTGTCATGCAAACAGCAAAATAAATTTAGACCAGCCTGCCAGCCTGAGTGCTGAAGCACCCAAATGGCAAACCGGAATGCCAGAGGCACTGCTTCTGGTACAACGTTTATGGAACTAAGAATGAGTTCCGCCAATAATTGCATATGAGCCATAATTGCATATAGACACATAGTGAAATACCAGATGTACATGGCCATAAACCCCGAGGGGTGTTGGAATTCTGGCAGAAAAGGTGGTTTAGTTTTAAACATAAACAACTAAAATTGGGAAAAAGGATTTTTTATTGGAAAAATAATGAAGAAAAATTGACCAACATTATTCTCTGTTCAATGTCACTGAAAAAATGTGTTCAATAATAGTGAGTACAAGCAGGGATCAGGTCCCTCAAATTCACCTAATCTGGAGAATTTTTTTTTGGATGGAGCAGATAATCTCAATTAGAACTGACATCGAAGGATTTGGTGGCAGGCTGAGTCACTGTCAGTTTGACTTTAAATGTCTGAACCAAAACTTAAGTGCGTTTCTGTTGGTTAGCACAATGGTGTCTGGCCCAACAAGCCAAAGGAATTCTTCAAGGCCATCACACGTAGGCGCGGTCCCAATTGGTGAAAATAGTTTTGGGATGCCCAACCTGCCCATGCCCAGTCACTGGGCTGTTCACTTGGTCAAATGAGTTTTGTCAGCCACAACTGTTTTGTTGGATAAGGGTTTTGAACTGTCAGCAATGATTTCTGAAGATACCATCTACATATTGGGAATCATCCCTGAAATTTTGAGGGGGGTTGGTGTCAGCAATCATATGGGTGACTGAGTCAAAACTGTCCGTGATTCTGGCCAACTTTGCAACATCTGTCCCTTTTTGAGTATGCATTTCCTAATTGGCCAGCTTGGTTACCATTGGTTTCAGAATCTTCGACTTCAATTTAGTGATATCAGCGCAAATTTTCTTGATCTGATAGACAAGTTTGGCCGAGGTAAGTGAGGGTACCAGGGAGGATCTTTAGAGGGAAGGCTGTTACCCAGTACTTGTCTACCACGTGGGCGAGGTCACCCTGGTTAACAAGGGGTACAGCTCTCCTCTTCAGACCCTTTTTATTCAGGAATGGGAAGATTTCCTGATTCATGCACTGGGGACATTCCCCTGGACTTACATTACCCTTTCTTTTTTCCAAAGGAAGGTGCCACCGCTGGGAAACAGCATGAGGGTCACATTTTTGTTAGCCTTGGGAAATTTGATCGCCATTACAGTTGCAACTTTTTTGGGGGGATGGGGAGCATCGGGATGGGACTCATAGAACGCCTTGACCAGTTTTATGCAATTAGTGCAATTGCAAGACTTGACCCAACTGTTCTCATAGGCCAGATACCCCTACCATGCGACGAGATACTGAACTGACTGCCAGGATTTGTGGGATGCCAAGATGTTTTCCGACTCAGCTTCCTCTGCATCCTCTATCACAATTGGTTCAGGTTTAGCAGGGAAAACCCCTTATATGGGACAACTGAGACACGTGGAAGATAGGGTGCTGTTTCCAATGAGCTGGCAGTTTTAACTGGAAAGCGCCATTCCCTAAGTCTTCTACAACCAGGTGGGGACCCAAGCGCTTGCTTGCAATCTCTTGGGAAGGTACCTGCATCCGTAGATGGCAAGTATCTAATGTAACATACAAACCCACCACAATATCGTGACCAGTAAGCCAATTACAATCCACAAACCACTTATAATAATTTATAGCCTTTGTGAGGTGCTTCAACACTAGGGACTGGGTAGACCAAAAGTGCTCAACATGATCTGCTGCAGCAGGAACCTCAGGACGCAGACAGGGATGACTGAAAAAGAGGGTTTATAACCCAACATCGCTTCATAGAGATGAACCCCCGTAGAAGCATGAGTTCCATTATTATAAGAAAATTGGGCGAGAGGGAGGTCATCAACCCAGGTATCTAGTGCGGCTGCTGTGTAACAACGCAAATATTGTCAAAAGTTTGGTTAACCTGCCCAGTTTGTCCATTATACTGGGGATGGTACACGGTGTAACAGCAGGGGGTGATTTTTAAGATGGATGAAAAGCTTATTCCAGAACTGCGCTTTAAATTTGGGGCCCACAGTTACTGATGATCTCTTATAGGAGACCACACATTGAGAACACATGGCGTATGAAGAGATGAGCAGTTTCTTCAGATGTGATTGCAGAAGCACAGGGAATAAATAGGGAAAATTTGGTGAAGTGATAAACCACCACCATCACCGCCGTAAACCCACTAGAACAGGGGAGTTTAACAATAATATCCACAGACACCAATGCCATGGACCCTCCGCCTGTTGTGATAGGTGTAGGAGGCCATTTCTTCCAGAGCGGTCTGACTTAGCTCATGCACAGGTAACACAAATGGCGATCCAGGCTGGAACTTCCTTAGTCAAGCCCGCCCATTTATAATCTGCATGATCAATTCGAAGCATTTCTTGTTGCCTGGATGGCCAATTGTGGGAGGGTTGTGATGCGCTCAAAACACCTTGGCTCTAAGGAGAGGAGGAACCCAAACCCGCGACCTAAAATAGATGAGACCCTTCACCAAGGAATACAGGGAATGTTTGTGGGTTTAAAGGGATAATTGATCGAGTAACTTAACTCCTTTGGGGCAAGACATCTGAGCTGTTAAAACCCGTAAATAAGTGGAGCATCAGGAGTTAACTCTACTGAGCGACTACAGGAGGGACAATAGATATAATTTGGGTGGTGGGGATCACAGTAACCAGCTCAACTTCCTCCAAGTCCATGGGACAATGGGCCAGGTTGTGGCTAAGGAAGTCTGGAAGCACGCTTAATGCAGCTTCAATAAATTCTTATTTAAAATTCAAACTGCATAAATCCCAATACGTACAAGCCTGCCTGTGTGCCGATTTTTGAGGTTTGAAGAAATATAAAACGGCTTGGTGGTCCATACGCACAGTTAACTCATGCTGGGAACCCTGTAACAGGTACCGCCAATGAGTCAACATCCATGACTGGGTGCCAATTCCTTATCATATTTGACCAATGATTGCTCAGTTGAGGAAAATTCTGAGAGAAGTAGGAAACTGGATGTTCTAAACCATCATGCTCCTGGAGCAGAACTTCCCCAACTGCTACTGCTGAAGCACTACAGGTGACGTTATTTAGCTTGGAGGGGTTCGCGCTTTTAGAATAAGGGGAGATAAAAATATGTCTTTAATTGACTCAAACGCCTGCTGGCACTCAGGGGTCCAACGGAAAGGCACATTTTTACCTGTGAGGGGTTTGGAGCAGGGCAGCTAACTGGAAAAGAGCTGAGGAAAATTTCTTTAGGAAAATTTTGGTACCAAGAAACTTCATAATTGTTTCTGGGTAGTTGGAGTTGGCCACTCATGGATGGCATCTAACTTGTTGGGTGGAATTGCATAAACATCTTTTAAGACCAGGTTCCCAAGAAAGGTAACTTCCTCCTTATAAAACTCACATCTCAAAGGCCTGATGAACAGGCCTGCTGTTGGGATTTTTGCCCAAATTCCCAGCCTGCTAGATTACCTGGTATTGATAGGGGAAAATTCCCTAAGGCGAAGTGAATCAAAAATTGGTTGGCCCAAGTTTCAGAGGAACTACATTTGGGGGATTTTGGAATATTCACCTGGTCATATCCGTTGAGGATTGATCCAGATGAATACCTAATATCGCATTGGGCAGAGTGGCTAACGAAATAGGGGCATCAAATAGTGATTAACTATCAGGTGTACCAATTGGGATCAGTCAGGTTTCATTACTGACTGATTTGGAATGAATAGTGAGTTGTGAGGCGAGTGATGCTGCCTGCAACTAGTGAATCAATCAGTTGGTGAAGTGACCTGCCATAATAGGAAAAAAGTCCCATTACCTAAGCAAGTAACTAGCCAATTATGGTTTTGCTTGGATCGAGAGGAATAAATTAGGGACACGTTTTCCAACTCTTTCTGTTTGAGGTCTTGAGGATGTTTAATGACGGAATCCTAGCTAAGATGGGGAAGACCATCGCTGCTGATATGAGAAAGGGTGATTCAATAACAACAGCTGCCGTTTCATCGAAGAGGTGTCAACTGAGAGTTAGACAGCTGAATCCCCTACTATATAATTCCCTAGGAAATACTATAATAAAAACATTATTATTACTGACAGTAGTATTATCAACATTATTATCTACAGTAATATTATCAATTTGGTGTATAGTTAAACTATCAGCTTCTATTGTGTCATTCTATCTCAAGGATATTATTGCAGAAGGCAATAATTGGAAGACTTTCAGAGAGAAGAGTAAAGATCTGAGTGGGGATTCAGAGATAAAGGGACCACAATCAGGGATAGCTGCTGACTGTGTGTTGGGCTGAGAGAGACTGTCACCGGGGTATCTTAACAAAGATCAGGTGGATAAGAATATAGGGAACGAATCCCTATGAGTACAAATTACAGATTAACTAATCGGAAGTACTAGCTGAAGCGTCTGGAATAATAATAGTAAAATCTCAACTATGGATAGTAGTCTCCATAATATTATTGATTAATACATTATATACAACGTGATAAAGTGCATGAGGAAATTGAACCTGTGCAGTAAAAAGGTTACTGGGTTGAGAGCCTATAATCAACCAATAGAGTAAATTTTTACAAGTTGGTGCTCACTACAGGGGTAGTTGAGTAAGAATCTATTATAATGTCGTATAAAGAAGAAATGTGCAAGCTGTGGACCAAGTGTGCCACTGTGAATCAGAATAACTTAAACTCAGCAGACCATAGGGAGTTCACAGCCTTGGAAGAATGAGTCGCCAAGTTGGAGGAAGGAGCAAAGGAGGCTACCAATTGAACTGTGCTGGGAAATAAGCCTGAAGAATTCAGACGGTCAAATAAGAAAGAGAAGGCCTGCTATCAGTGTGGCAAGAAAGGACATTTCAACATACACCGCAAAAAGCCAAAGGATCAGATTGACATGGTATAGGCCAAGGAGATAGCAGCCACCAAGGATTCAGAAAAAAGGTCAGCATCCTAGACAAGGAACAGTCTAGAGTGGCGGAGAAACCTGTTCCTCCTGATATCATGAATGAAGAATAGACATTAGAAATCTGTTTGTAGATGACGAGCAGGATCAGCTATACCAAGTGGTCAAAATGGATGTGAATGCCGTGACCAGAGCCAGGGAAAAGAAGATCAACCCTGAGATAATTCAGGAAGTTGCCCAGCTGTACACCTGACAACTGGTGGAGAAGATTCAAACTGCCGAGAATCCTGATGATTTATCAGATGTCATTTTTAGATGAGGCCAATTTGTCTATCCCCCTTAGCGCAATAAAGGAATTGTTTCCTGAATTATCGGTGCAGATTATTTACACCCTAGATTTGGCTAATAATGCCGACATTCACTCAGTAAATACTATATTACAATACTCCAAGTGTATGTGTATAGATATTCAGGTGAATTGAGTGAGGGTGAGGGCAATTTTCAACAGCAGAGCGCCCATCAATATTGTGTCAACCAAGCTGGTGAAGAGGATGAAGATGTCGCCGGACTTGGAACACAAGAGAGAATATGGAACAGCTGGGCTGAACACCAACGTTTCCTGTAGAGCATATAGTGCGCTGCCACTACAATTTGGGTCTTTGGCGGTATCTGCACCAGCGATAGTTTTGGTGAACCATTACTACGATATACTGATCAGAACAGAGTTTCTATGGAAGTATAAAGTTAAATGTAACTTTGATGATAATATGTTGACCATCCTGGGTCAGACGTTACCATTGGTATACCAGAAGGATAGTGAAGCTCCGTTGAATTGGAGAAACAACTTCATTAATCTGATATATAATGATGGCATTGTATCAATTTAATACCAATTAGTTGGTAGGAAGTGTTTGAGATGCTGGTTGAAATCCTAGAAACCCAGAGAATTCCATTAAGGATCAAGAAAGAAAGGACCATACTGGCTGGATAACAGATAATAGTTGACACATGGTTGCTTTGGAGATTCCTAAGCTGTTGTATGGAGAAGTTGGAAGCCCCTGGAAGAAGTCCAGAGTGGAGCCATGGGTGGCTCCTGGGATAATAATGCCAGGCCATGGAGAAATACGAGCTCCTAGCGATTTTGAGCGAAAAACTGATGAAGATCAAGAGGAATCAGATCATTGTGTTTATTCATTTGATCCCAACAGCTGAATTGAGATGATTCCACAATTTTGGGTCTCTCAATGAAATGGGATTACCAGCCGGGAAGCTGAAAGCATCAACCATTTTGGTTGATTGGGAGCAGCTCGCTGATCCGCCGGAAGGCCAGAAGGAGGATTTGCTCTAATTATTTGAGAAATATTGAGAAGTTTTCGCTCAGGATGACCATGATTTGGGATGCGCATGAGACATAATTCATAAGGTCGACACTGGGGAAAATCTACCAATAAGGATGAGACTTATCTGAGGATTGAAAGCTGCCAAAGTGGTAGTGGAGGATGAGATCAACAAACTAGTGAAGCATGGGCTTCAAGTTCTGTTGTCAAGTCCCTGGGCGAGTCCAATTCTGATTGTGAAAAATAAGGATGGATCATACTGGGTGGTGATTAACTACTGGAGGCTAGACAAAATTATGAAAAAGGATTTATATCCCCTACTGAGGATTGATGATGTGCTGGATCATTTAGGAGAAGCGAAGCATTTCTCCATGATGGATCTAATCTCATGATACTGGAAGATCGACTTGCCAGAGGAAGACCAAGAAAAATGGAGATTATTAC